>NW_021011477.1:5410549-5437220 GCF_003987935.1 Bombyx mandarina
TTTCATGAACATATTTCGGCTCCAGGCACGTAACGATATTGCACTTAAACCATCCCGATATGAAATTCCACAAGTTGAGGTGAAGGTCTATTAAATCGTCGGTTGCCTTTGGAGGTAACCTTTCCACAACCGCAGGCTGCCGATACTCAATCTGCTACAACGATATTATACTCTAGTCGTATTCTAATTAGGTTAAGTTTAACATCGGCTGGTAATTGGGTTCTAGAGATATTATACTGTATTTTATATTCTTCCCAGGCTCCATTCGGTAACATGTCATAAGATAGGTCTTTCCAGAAATTGCAATGCATGGTGTTCGTTAATTTCGCTGTAAATTATTCAGGATACAGGTCCTGATTACCGATGCTCGACTTGTGTGAAGCGTGTATCCACTGCTTGAACGATAATCAGAGTTACAAGGGTAGGATCGACACGGGTACCCAATAAGACTGCTCTTTAGAATGTTGGTCTGTTTTCCTTTAAGAGCAACTAGGTCATCATAACGGGTCATTGTGCATCCTTACGGGGGCACGAGACAAGTCTCGAGAAGAACCTTTCTACCCGGGAGGAAGCTCCCTACCTACTAAGGCAGGGTTGTTTGGGTGCTAATGTGTGTGCTGTAGCGGATCGCCTAAGAGCTACAGCAAAATGTGTTTAGACATATTAGTGGATTTTATGGTGGGGCTTCATGATTTATGCTTTAAGGCTCGGTGACAGTGTCCTTCAGCTTTCTTCTTTTTTCATTCTTCTGTTTTTTAACCCTACTAACTGATACTACTTAATCTAAAAACTGTTGTGTATTGCATTGCTCAGACTGAAAGAAATGCATGAAACACAAAAGTTACAATTGTTACTAATCTATGCAATCAAGTGACGGAAGGTTATGCTCTTCATCCGTCATTGTTACTAACATATCGATGTATCTGTGTTTACCTGTGGTACAATCTAAATGGTGACTCAGATGTCTCAGAGCTACATTGTTGAAAATATCCAATTCGACAGGGCTAGGAAAATAATCAAAATCCTTTCCTTCCCAGATCTGTCTGCGATCGGATGATTGAATATCAAAATGCGCAATGTTTTAGTTCGGGTTCCACGACCGTATGTTTCCCAGCTCCCAGTCACGACAAATAAAATTGGAAGAACTCGACGTCGTCAATATCTACTCATATTGCTGATGACTTAGAAAGTCAGGGAGCTCTTTTTAACTGTGGCGTATAATTGATGTTAAAAAAGATATCTTAATTAAATAATACAGTAGTAATCATTCGGCGAGAATAAAAAAGGCATTGGGATTCTATGACAAAAAAGAAACTTTCACCAACAGTGAAAGTGCTTGTTCAGTTTGAACGATATTATTTTCAGTCAATGCCTAGTGAAGCATTCAAAACAAAATTAAATGAAAAACGGTCACGCAACAAGCCCATAGACATCTACAAGGTAAATGCGCCACCCACCTTGAGATATAAGTTCTAAGGTCTCAGTATAGTTACAACGGCTGCCCCACCCTTCAAACCGAAACGCATTACTGCTTCACGGCAGAAATAGGCAGGGCGGTGGTACCTACCCGCGCGGACTCACAACAGGTCCTACCACCAGTAATTACGCAAATTATAATTTTGCGGGTTTCACTTTTATTACACGATGTTATTCCTTCACCGTGGAAGTCAATCGTGAACATTTGTTGAGTACGTATTTCAATAGAAAAATTGGTACCCGCCTGTGAGATTCGAACACCGGTGCATCGCTTCAACACGAGTGCACCGGACGTCTTATCTTTTAGGCCACGACGACTTCGACTTTGTATCATCATATTGGCGTTTAAAGTTAATTAAATTGTAGTTATGATTGAAATAATCAAGCGAAAACTTAATAATTTTATGTAACTACATGAACAAGAACGGTTTGCATTAAAGCGATTATATTTTGTTGTTTGTATTAACTTTTTTATTTGCTTAGTAAATGTTGTTACGTAAGAGCATTGCTTATTTTAGTTTAGTGGTTTGAGATAACCAACCAACATGAATGTCATTCATTCCTTGAGTTTTAGTGAAAGGCATAAACGCTGAAAGTTTCACGGCTCTTAATAAGTAAGCTGACATCCCGCAAAATATTATAATTTTAAACAAGGTTTTAGAAACTTCAAGAATATTTCATTGTGTATACTAAATTCCCTTTTGTATTTTGTACATTACATTTTGATACTTCCCGTAATTTCGAAGGGAGTTTCGCGTTTGTTTATCATAGAACTATAGTTGAAATTTGCTAGTGATTATCTTGTTTATTATAATTATGTATATATATATTGATTGAGTTTATATCGATATATGTCTATTACATATTGATCATCTTGAACTTTTTCTTTCTACTTGTGTTTAGAGCTTTTAACTCAGATGTAGTTTCAGCGAGTTCACGAGCAACCAGCTCACAGATTCCTCTACCTGGGAGGAACAATATCGTTTCTTCGTGGCTCAAATAGGACAGGTTCTGTTGCTGCCAGCGGTCGCGAGTACGATGCTCGGCAACGAGAATTTCTATAACGCGGAGTTCGACTTTGTCAAGATACTCATTGCATAAGAGACGGCGAGGCGTTTATATGTATATACAGAGATTTCCTTGCCCCTCCACACTAGTCTGACGGCGTCAAGCCGGGGCAGGGAGATAGGTTTACATCTTTACATAATTTAGCTCACCGCAGGGTTAAATTAAAAAAGCGACGGGTTGGCGGTGTGACGCTTTTCGTCAAGCACGTTAATTCTGGTTCAGCCCTGTAATGGAACACCGCCGGAGTGGTCTAACTGTCTATCAAGCATGATAACGAACGTAGAGTCATTTCTGCCGACGACTCTATCATTCTCCTGCCCTTCTTCCAGTCACCTGGGGTCGGCGCAACATGTTTTCCAACATGATTTCCTTCCTCTACATCCTTCCACATTCATAGTTAACACTCTCTTAACAACCTCATTTTCGTTTTGTCTCATCACATGTCCATACCATCCCAAACGCGCACTTCTCAACTTCTCTGTCACAGGTGCCACTTTCAGACTTCCTCTAACATATTTCTTCTGCTGACGACTCTGTAGGTTGGATTTTAGTGTTGATTACGGTAAACGCTCCCACTGCTGTCCCTGTTTGTGCTCGAAGGTTCAAGCGAAGAATGCCGAGTAGTCGTTTAATGTGCTCCTTAATTGGAAGCCCACAAACCACACACGCCGCCTCGGAGAGGATATCGTAGCTAAGCTCATTATACAGAGCGTACCACTAGTAACTACGGTAATTTATAGCATTGATGCTTTTTATGTCATGCTATCCTTTTATCGCGGAAGTGAATATATGTTTGGTGAGTATTTCGTTACAAATGTTTAATAGCTACAAGCGGGATTTAAAACTAGACACGCTCGCTATGCTCGATGCGATTACATCCGCCGTTTTATTCCCCAGGCTACGGACGCTTCAAAGTAGAGTAATCAATGCGACATGCAAATATATTTGTAGATATAATATAATCTAAAGCTTGTTACAGAGTCCATTTTCGTGCTTTCCCAATATCGACTTTCTCCCTCCGGTGTTTTCCTTGCTTATATGTGTGCGTGTTAATATGTAAATGCCATATTTAATTCAGCAGTGCGTCCATTTACGTGAATCAACAACGCGACTTTGGATTTATAAGATACTAGCGGCCCGCTCTGGCTCCGCTCGGGTCAACAAAAATTTCATTGTTTTATTTTTTAAATAAGAAAGCACTTATTGTGGCATAACTATAATAGTTAGATATATGCTGTCGAAACACTTTTTGTAAATAATAATGTGTTCCACAAAGTCGTAGTACATTATTTTATTATATCATCAATAGTTTTCGCAGGGCACGCGATGTAAAGATATTTTAGGTAATTTTTTTACACCTTTGGTTACCTTATTGGAGTTTTAGTAAGGATCCCAAATTTTTTCAAAAAAGATTCTAGCCTGTATCATTTGGGAATAATGTAGCTTTCAAACAGTGAAAGAATTTTTCAAATCCGTTCAGTAGTTTCGGAGCCTATTAAATACAAACAAACAAATCTTTGCTCTTTATAATATTAGTATAGATGAACTTAAGCTAGCCGTAGGCTGCGGCTTGGCTCTGCCCCTGGCATTGCTGACGTTCACGAGCGACGGTAACCACTTACCATCAGGTGAGCCGTATGCTCGTCTGCCTGCTCGGGCAATAAAAAAAAAAGCTAGTTTAGATGTATTCAAGTTTAAATATGGCATTGAAAAACAAAATAACATATTATTAGATATTCGGCTTAACAAGTAAAATTTAGCATTCATCATGCAATTATTGCAAACCGTGAACCGTTCAGACACTTATAGTATAATAATAACAAAAAAGTCTCAAGAGCTTTACGTAAAAATTGTTTTCAATGTATTTGTTTTGAAGATTAAGCATTAAGGTGTAATTAATTTTTAGAACGTCCCTTCACTATGGACTGGTGGTAAAAGCTAAAGTTTGCGGACACAAAGGGTCCCAGAAATTTCGTGTTCATTGAACATGCATCAAAAGAATTAACTATAAATAAACCAAACCAAGTATTTTACGCTTGAATAAAGTTTTTTAAACTGTCGCAGCAGGTACATTCACGGCTGCGTTATAAATTTTGATATAAATGAAATAGATTAACGGTAGCCAGCGGCTTGGCTCTGCCCCTGGCATTGCTGACGTCCATGGGCGACGGTAATCACTGACCATCAGGTGGGCCGCTGCTCGTCTGTTTATAAGGGCAATAAAAAATGTATTCAACTAAAAATTACATTAAGAGTATACGATTTTCTGATTTTATTATAGTGACCATTTAAACTATTGTATAAATTCACTTTGATTCTCTGCGCTCTCACTGAGTCTAATGCAATGGTACTGTGCCATCATACAAACGCAAGATATTAGACAGATACCTGAATCTGGCTGACGACATTTTCAAAATAAGCTTGTATAATATATGTATACAAGTTCCGAACAACAACATTCGGACCGTCGGTCTACCGAGCAATATCACCGGCTCGATGGAAGATCTTCCCTTTAAAAAATAATCTAAAAAATAATCAGAAGAATCGGAGAAGGTAACTCTTATCTTTCTATTCTTCAAAATATCAAAGCATATTGATACTTTGAAAAGAATGTGCTCTCTGGGTGTTATTTTAGTATATTCCGACTGTTGATGACTGTTGATTGGGATTTACTGATGGCTGTGAGGCATATTTTACATATGGAATATTATGATGTGGCATGGGTGGGTACGTCATGCCCATTTCGGCCGCGAAGCATTCGCACATTCCGGCTTAATGGGTGGAAAAGTCTTGTCTTGCCTTGTCGATGATATGATGTATGTATATGCCATGCCATCTATGGTCTTCGGTGGAAAGGTCTTGTCGTGCCTTGTCGATAATATGATGTATGTACATGCCATGCCATCTATGGTCTTCGGTACTCATTTAGATATACCAAGTTTACCGTCTGTGCCATGAGAAAAAGGGGTTTTTATTGAGGTATAAAAAATTACTCCATGTTATTCCTCACAACAATTAACCAATTATATTTAGTAATTTAGCAACAGTTCGCTACCCAGGTAGGTATATTCTCGTATACGATGTATTTTGTTATCTAATCTTTATATACAATGCATATTTTTATTTTCTAAACTAATGACAATTCTTTTCTTAGACATGATTAGAAAATATTGTGAATTACTTAATATGCTCCGTATAATTTCACGGTCCCTTGTAAAAGCGGATGTTCGAATATTAATATGAAAATTCTTTATCAGAATCTAATTTGGATTCTATTCTGGTCGTCAACTCCATACGATACGTGCGTAGGAAAATCTTGGGAAAATCAAACTTTTCGGGCCAAAAGCTTACCATCTGACTTTGACGGCCCTTGGACTTCTAATGAACAAGATAAAGTTGTCTTTGGTAAATTTACCGAGGTTGTATAAATTTCTTGGGTCCCGTTCTTGACAAAAGAAAAGCTCAAAAAGTTTTCATAATTCTTTCATTTATTTAACTACATATAAATGAACGGGAGGTATATTCTAAATTTAAATTTTAGGTTTTGAAAGATACATCCCGTTTACTAGTGAAAAAAATTGGAGATAAAATTTACTGCACGATTTCAAACGACCGTTGAAAACATAAAATTACTATCATAACAATGTACGAAGTTTTGTCATACAAACAAAATACCGTTTTTTTTTTATTTAAAAAATCCTACAGTTTGCATTGCTTGCCTTGTTACTGTCTTCGTTCGTTAAGTAATTTAAGAACGAAGATTAACATTTTTATTTTCCTTTGCTTTTTGATATATTAGTCTTGCCATATCTAGTAATTATTCCCATCAAATTGTATTTCAGAGCTTACCAGAAAGCAACGTGCTTGCTCAGACAACGGTTTCAACCCATTCGAAAATGGTACGAACATTTCTTGAGTTTTGTTTTGTTTCCATTTCTTGTGAATAGTTAGTTGGCATTTTACAGGTCTCTCTTTGTCAGACTTGTCAAACCTTCTCTTTCAAGAGCTTTAATAATCCTTCACAAAATCTGATGAAATTTTAACGTTCGTAAATATATATTTCATGATCTTATCTCCTTTGACGTCTTTGATGTGCCCGTCTGATTTTGCATTGACTATTTTATTTACTTTAAGGACACTGATGAACTACGTATTTTTGTAACAAATTTGTAATTGTAGTCTATGATAGAATTCGTAAAGAACCTAAAAAATTTAAACATATGATACGATGAATATTTAAGCTACTTTACTTACTTACTTTCTACTTTTGAATGGTCCATCATTTTGTTCTATACAGCACGGGTAGTGCGGGCTTACGAGACGTCCTATCATCAGTAATTAGGCAAATTATAATATTTCTGTGGTTTCTATTTTGATTACACGATGTTATTCTTTCACTGTGGAAGTCATTTGTGAACATTTCTTAAGTACTTATGTCATTAGAATAATTGGTAACCGCCTGCGTGATTCGAGCACCGGCCCAATCGTATAGTTCGCAAATGAATGCATCGGTTGTTTTATCCTTGCTACTGTACTTGATTCTATAGGTTTGACCTACAGAATATGAAAGAATCAGAAAACAACTGTAAAAATTTGAATGACCAAACCATTCGTTCACAGTCAACAAGAACAACTTAGCACAAATAGCTACTATATTGTTTTAGGTAAATCAACAGAGATCCTGTCATCAAACATTCTTAGCTACTCACTTAATTCTCAGTGAATATCTGTGACCTTGCTCGTTCACGAAGCCCGCTATAGAAAGCAGAGTATTAAATACACTTGACATTGGCGAAATCTAAAAGGAAACGCCATAAACCTAAGAGATAGATAGATAGCTACCATTAGAAAAATCGTTTCAAAGTTCGTTGTTGAATTCATGATTTTTTTCATTTGGGCATTTCACAAAAGAAATACAGATACGAGTGTTGCGACTTAAAGCAGGATGACGCGCGTGGTAGACATAATAAAAGGAAATCAAAGCTATTGTGCGTTTTATTGGTCCTAAATTTGTTTTATTACTCAGCCGAAGGCGATTCGCTCCCATATTGAAGCGTAGAACATAAACACACATAGCTATTTTCAGTTGTAAAATACAAAATGTTAACGATGTTTGTGGTTGTTTTTCTTATAACTTAAAAGATAGCTCGATTGCGTCCATGTGTGGGTATTTGAAAAAGTCCTTGAAATATTTTTACAGATTTTAGGGTTTTTACAAATATGAATACTGACGTCCAAAGAAAGATACCAGAACTCTATGATATATCTGCAATAGTAGTGATTTCACCCTATATTCTTATATAACAGTTATATTCACACGCTTTTGTGATGTCCTGTCTTTCGGCTTACTGTAACGAAATAGTCCAGTATGGGCTAGAGAATTGCCAAATGGTCAATGTGACTGAAGTTCATAATACCTCTAGGTGAGGGACTTAACCGCTTTCACAATATGTGATATGGTCATAAATATGTATATGTACTTTAAAATTTGAATTATATAAACAAGTAAGTTCTAGAGATAAACCATATAATAAACATATAACGATTGCTTCAATTACATCCCCATTTTCAAAATTTTACTTTTCGAAAAGTTATTTTTGTTTGTAGGTATATTTTTTGTTTCTATTAATCAATATAATATACGCCTATAGTATTGATCCATCTTTGCCAGCGCAGTGATAATTGTTCAAGGATTTTCTTGAAGAAGTCAGGTATATGGGAGCCGACGGTATTCCAAATCTTATACTGCCTATCGGGTGTTGATTTTTCTTCCTGCCAAGAAGTTATCCAAACTTGGGAAAAGGCAGAAGTCTGTGGGCGCAAGATCTAATAAGTACGTTGGATGACCCAAAATTTTCCACACGGACTCTTGTAGCTTGGAGAGCGTCTATTGGGCCGTATAAGGTCGAGCGTTGTCATGGAGGAGCAGCGGTAACGAGAGATTAACCAATTTATACCTTGGGTTTGTGGATGAGTTCACGGCCCATCTGGTGTTAAAAAGTAACCGTAGCCCATAGACATAGACATCTATAACGTAAGAACCGCTACCCACCTAGAGACATGACTTTTAACGTCTCAGTTTTTACAATACAACGGCTGCTTAAGGCTGCTTAATGTTTTAAGGCAGAAATTGGTAGGGTTATGGTACCTACCCGTGCAGACTCACAATATGTCCTGTCACCAGTAAAAAGTTCTAAGGTGATTTTTTTTTTCATTCTGTAGCACAGCAGCACAATTTAATAGAATAAAGAAATTCTGCTGCGTGATTTCTTGATTCAATCGGAACACAAGGTCGTAACGTCGGTAATTTTTCCAAAAGAAACAGAGAGCTCTTTCGTGAAGTTAAAAGCGCTTTTACGTAAACAGACCTTGGCTAATGTAGTTTATTAACTGTGTTCCACGTTGTTTCGTTTTAACGATTTAATTAAGTATTCATTAATTTACGCTGAGCACTTGGGAGCGAAGCGAACGAGAACGTTTTATACTTGCAGTTTTTTTTTTTTTTTTTTTTTTTATTTTGTACGTGTTACGAACCAGTTGCTTTGATATTCACGTTGTAGTTTGCGTTTAGTTTTCTATACTAATATTATAAAAAGGAAAGATTTGTTTGTTTCGAATAGGCTCCGAAACTACTGGACCGATTTGAAAAATTCTTTTTCCATTAGAAGCCGACATTGTCCCTGATGAACATAGGCTACTTTTTTTAAATTTTTTTTTTTTTTTGGTTTCATGTGTGTTTTAATGTTTCCGAAGCGAAGCGAGGGCGGGTCGCTAGTTCTTGTATAAAAATTGAGCTAATACCGTTGAATGTTATATCGTGCTAATATTGTTGACATGTCCTTCTTCAAACGAGGCTTGTGGAGAGTATTAAGCGGTAGGCAGCGGCTTGGCTCTGCCCCTCGCATTGCTGAAGTCCATGGGCAACGGTAACCACTCACCATCAGGTGGGCCGTATGCTCGTCTGCCTACAAGGGCAATAAAAAAAAGTTTAATTTAGTTTTCAATGAAAATATGATGACAGAAAATACGAATACATAATAATTTCTGTTATTTTTTTTGGAATGCTGTTTTGTCACATATTGAGGATCAAGATTATCCGATCCATCCCTTAAGCATATGATTCAATCAAACGCGGAACGTAAAAATGAAATTTATCAATACTATTTAATTAAAATTCGAACAACAAAGTTTTATTTTACAACTAGCTGACCCGGCAGACTTCGTAGTGCCTCAATCGATAAATAAAAGACCTAAACTTTTGTATAAAATAAACTTAAAACAAACAAAAAGAATCCGTCCGACACATCAAAGGAAAAACAAAATTGTTATTTTTACTTAATTCCGAGCATTTTCATATTTATCTACTTTTTAAACCTTCCCTGGACTTCCACAAATAATTCTAGACCAAAATTAGCCAAATCGGTCCAGCTGTTCTCGAGTTTTAGCGAGACTAACGAACAGCAATTCATTTTTATATATATACAGAAGATTTAAAGAGATCTGTTTATTTTCTATTCGAGTGATAGACGTTTTTTTTTCGTCTTTTTAATTTTTTTCTGGTTGTAAATTAATGCGAAAAAGTGAAGTAAAAATACAAAGTGCACTCAGTATAAATGAATGAGATTTGTGACGGTCCTTTTGACATTGATTCTGTGTTATGTTTAGCAGAGATACTGGAATTTGAATGTGGGTGTGCCATTTTTTATTGTTACCAGCCAGCATGAATTTCATGCCGTTATTTTTCTTATTTCGATCGCAATGTAATACTTTGTTAGAAGAATGGGGAAGTCTTTGTTTCGATACCATGTTCTCACGCCTAGAATTCATGTTATAGTATCTATAGGCTTCGTTCTTATCTGTCCATTTACATTTAATGAAGTCATTTACATTTTACATTGCGTTTTATGAAGTCGTCGTGGCCTAAAGGATAAGACGCCCGGTGCAATCGAGACGCAATCGTATCAAGCGATGTATCGGTGTTCGAATCCCGCAGGCAGATACCAGTTTTTCTAATGAAATACGCACTAAAGAATTGTTCACGATTGACTTCGATGGTGAAGGAATAACATGGTGTAATAAAAATCAAACCCGCAAAATTATAATTTGCGTTATTACTGGTGGTAAGGCATCTTGAATTCGTAGGTAGGTAGGTAGGTACCACCACCCTACCTATTTCTACCGTGAAGCAGTAATGCGTTTCGGTTTGAAGGATAGGCAGCCGTGTACTGTTAAAACTGAGACTTAGAACTTATGCCTCGAGGTAGGTGGCGGCGTTTACGTCGTAGGTGTCTATGGGCTCCAGTAGCCACTTAACAACCACGTGGGCCGTGAGTGAGCACACCCAACTAAGCAATAAACATAAAATTACAGTATCTTCATTCGCAAAGTTCCAAGTTGACAAATTACGTTTGATGTCACTTACATTCTGCATGGTAAATTTAATCTGAACATACTTTGTCGGCAATAACACTCAAAAAAAAATCACTTTATATTATATCGGGTATTACTGTCCTTGTTGTATTTCTTTTGTTTTTAATTTTTTTCATTATTATTAATAGTATTGTTAAATCTCTATTGATATATTAATGTAATGCATGCTGTGATTGCCTCTAATTAGAGTTGCAGTTATCAATTGCTCTATACATGTCAATGTTATTTTAGGTCTTACTGTAAATAAATAAATAAATAATAGAAAAAAAACGGACAGTCGCGCTTATTGTAGACAACGTTTCTCACACCCTTTCCTGTTCAGTTTATTTACATTCCGACCGCCTAAAACATGAAATAAACCAACGAATTTCATTGACGAATTCCTTTCGAAACGTTCGAAAACCAATACAATACGCTACACAAATCGTCGAAAAGTTAACAATTCGTATCGTGAATAATACATGCCGGTATGCGAAGAACAGTACAAACAATATAGAAATACGAAGCCTCCAATAGAATGGCTGAAAAATCCTCTTTGAATATTCAACTTCAGTCCGACGTGTGAGTCGAGGCGTATCAAGGGATAAAAACCAGTCCCTTTTACACTTCAGCCGTTTTTGGAGAGTTTAGAATATTTTTAAATACTTACGCGGTTCAGAGATTGCGATGTTTCCACGCTTTGAAGCTATGAACATTTTCTAATATACAAGCTTAGGGATGTAAGGTTCTTTGTGAAGTTTTATTTCAATGATTATTTCGTCTAGTTTATAATTATTCAGTTTCTTTGAATACTGAATTCATTTATTATATATCGCTTATATTCCATTCATTATAATTTGGTATTTTTAATTGTGTGTTCGTAATGTATTTTAGCTGTGTGAAAATGTTCGGCGTGCTAGCTGGGTCCTGGCATTGTTGATACCCATTTATGATGAGCTTATATCGCTAAAAAATAATTGTATATGTTACTCTACTTCAAATATATATATTTCTCTCTAGAATCTTTCTGGAAGCTGGAACAATCGTGAAATAAAATATGAGTGTCTATTTCGCTTTTATTTTTTAATTTTATTTATTTATATATAATTCAATAAATAAATAAATTATTCGACTTATTTGAATAAAATTAGTTTGGCTATATGTTATTTTATATTATTTATTTTCAGAGAACGAAAGTGCCGTATTATAGGAATTATAATTATATTACATATACAAACCAATTATGAATATGTTTCCTACATAGCGTACTAACTAAGCGATTTTTCGTTAAAAACCGAGATAAAAACAGAGCAATCAAAAAAAGTGTAATCAGTTAGAAAGAAGAAAAAACACTTGGTTTTAGTTTGAAAGCTTTCGAACCAAGATTTCGTTAAATTACTTTAAAATCTTGTGTTGTTGAGATAAATCAATCGAAACAATTGATTGATAATATTCTCGACAGTTTCAGCTACTGTTTCAATCTAGTTTAGAATTCATCAATAAATTTTTGTCGAGAATTGCTTCGCCCGTCTCGTGTAACCTATAATAATACTAAAATATTTGTTGAAGTGAACGTTTCGATTATATTGTCGTTGCTGTGAATTGAAACTATACAACGATTTTCGTATTTTATGATAAATAGGCCCACACGGGTAGATAGGGCCTATTTAAAGCCCACGCGGGTAGATGTCATCAGCACAATACTTTACGTTACATAAAAACCTACATAATATTATAACATACATAAATTTTACCCTTAATAGATCCTAGTAGTGTTGTTACATAGCGTTCCTTTACTTGTTTATGTTTCCGTGTCATTTTTTACTATAGTTCCACACTTACCTACTGATCGTAGTTTTTTTAGGAACGAATTTCCTTATGGGACAATGCGGAGGGGTACACTAACCGGGAAAAAACGTCCGTAACGTAAGATTTTTATTAGTAGTGCACACAGTGTACGACTTAACTTTGTAATAACGTACAAATTAGTAATGCACACAGTGTACCTCTTAACTTTGTAATAACGTACAAAAAATAACATATTTTTTAATCATTCATTGACCACGATCTCAGAGCGTTCGTTTGCGCAATACACTAACTCTTATGCAAACAACCGTGAATGAAGTGTACCACAATAAGTTCGCACGTTACCGAATGACCGTGGGTTGATGCGGAATCTCCAGTTTTATTTTCTTTATACCTCGAATATAACTTAAAATTAATATTTTTATAATAAGGAACTTCGTTCCTATCCGGTGTCCCACGACAACACACATCTTTTTTTATGATTGAAGTATTACTGGTGGCCCGGAGGAATTTCCAGTTTCAACAGGACAGGTGGGCGCGCAAGGCTCAACCAGGAAGGGTGGGATTTGCTAACAACTGCCCGAGCGCCTCCGAAGAAGACCTAACAACTCAAGAGTTGCTGCTTCGCGAATGAATCTATTACCGAATCGGAATCATGATCGTAGTATGATATACCGAAGATAGCCTATGTTATACTCTTATGCGGATACGCGTATAGTTAAACAATCGAAATAAACTTTCATTTTAAGTAATAAAATATATTATCCACTAAAGACATACAAACAACGGTTTTACCTGGTTTCGTCTGCGTGATTTTAAATTTGCTCTGTTGTTACTAAATCTCGTTCAATGGTTTTCAAGACGTGGTTCGTGGATAAAACCAAGAAAATTTTAACTCCTTAAGAATTGTTTTATAAGTGCTTACGCCCCACTCTTTCTAACTCTCTCTCTCTCTTTCTCTTTCTTTCTCTTATGTGGCGCAGACAAAGTGGCGCGGGTCAGCTAGTTGTACAATAAAGTAATGTAATAAATAAATAAGCGATAGACTGTAATTGATGTTTCCGTCTAAAAGTGGATGGTCGCGTTATGATATCTGTGGGCGTGGAAAGCTGATGGTAGTCTGTCGGCTTGACGGGAGAAGATCACACGGACGTTTTAGACCGCTGGTCAGATCTGGTAAAGACGATCACCGGCCTACCAATAACCGAGGCAATAAAGACCGCCGAGGACAGGAAGATGTGGAGAAGCATAGTGAATTTAGCGATCAACACTTCAAGCCAGACACGACCTTTAACAATGGAGAAACCGAATAAGAAGGATAACCAGGCGGTTCGTGAACTCATTCACAGATTTATGCACGAAGAGATAAAAATAACAGCCCACGGACGTCCACTGCTGATCAACTCCTTCAACGCTCGCCATAATAACCATTAACCAAAAACGATTTTTTGCTGCTCATATTATTTTTTTGGTACAGAAAAGTAAACGCCTCGCCCAAAGTGATCGAAGTGTAAATTATTTTGAAATCAAAATGCTATCTTACGATTTTAACCGAAACGCACAATTTACTCGAGAAAAGATGCGTAGTATGGTGGTGGTCAACCATCGTCCTGTTGATTTCTAGTTTTTGCATGTCCGCACATTAATGACTTTTAAAGTAACTGTAACGGACGTGACGTCAGCTGTCATGCCCTGCCGCCAGCCAAGCCGCTAAGCCATATTAACACGCCCCCTTCCGCCACAGCCACCGCCACCGCCGCCAGCCAAAGCCAACGAAGGGGGGATAGTGTTAATAAAACAAGCCGTGCCAGCCATTTCTACCTACTTTTCTGCATTCTTGCACAAATAAAAGAACTTGTCGTTACGCTGCTGGTTTTTATTGTCACATCATTTGCAACAATCAGAAGTGGCNGTTGCAGGATGGCCGAATGTAACGGACGTGACGTCAGCTGTCATGCCCTGCCGCCAGCCAAGCCGCCAAGCCATATTAACACGCCCCCTTCCGCCACAGCCACCGCCACCGCCGCCAGCCAAAGCCAACGAAGGGGGGATAGTGTTAATAAAACAAGCCGTGCCAGCCATTTCTACCTACTTTTCTGCATTCTTGCACAAATAAAAGAATTTGTCGTTACGCTGCTGGTTTCTATTGTCACATCATTTGCAACATAACACAACAAATAATACGTCGCAAAAATATATTTTTGAAAATATTGTGCGTTCATGTTTTCAAGACTTTTCACGAGTCCTGTATGTTAAAGTTAAAGTATAAAGCTTAAAGTCATATTGAGATATAACTTTAAATTATATTTATACTTATATTATATTTATACTCAATTTAAAGTTACGTGGCAAAGGAAAGTATTGAACTAAAACGGAATTTCGCTTGTGTTCAATTACGATTTCGTCACGTCAAGGCTTAATCGGGTGCGACATGTGTATGTGATGTCAAACTGAATAATTGGATTACATGGGGCTCTCGAGCCACAAAATTTAATTGGGGATTAATGTGTAATAGTTCGAGAATGACATTTATTCGTGCGTGACATTAAATGTCCGTGAGAACGGTTCGATTTACGCGAAATTAGTAAATGCGCTTTTTCTATTCGGATTTAAAGTACCTAGTTAAATAAAACGTATTTTTTTAAAATAGTTCTAAATAGTTTTAAAATAGTCATGTATTTTAGTTGTATTATTTTGGTTTTCATGTTGATGTTACGATTAACGGTCTTATTCATAATGAGTTTTCCATAAAACGGGCTTACAGAGTTCGGACAAGTTATGAAGTGTAGTACCATAATTTAATATTTTAGTTTATTGGAACGAAGTTCCTTATAGGACGATGCGAAGGGGTACCCTAACCGGGAAAAAACGTCCGTAACGTAAGATTTTTATTAGTAATGCACACAGTGTACGACTTACCTTTGTAATAACGTACAAATTAGTAATACACACAGTATAATACTTAGCTTTGTAATAAGGTACAAAAAATAACATATTTTTATTATATATTTTTTATAAATCATTGTGAATAAAATAAAGTTGATAATCAATAAAAAAAACATAGTAAAAAATGTATACCCGAATAATTATTTTCTTTAAACCTCGAATAGAACTTAAAATTAATATTCTTATAATGAGGAACTTCGTTCCTACCCGGTGTCCCGCGACACCACACATTTTATTTTTCTATTTTAGTAAGTTTTCGTGAGACACAGACGGTAAAATTTTCCCTTCAGATTTTCACTTTACAAATTCCGGCCTTTTGATTCTTTCTTTCGTAATGAAGTTGGAGTGTGAACTTATACCTGGCAAACAAATAGCTTCAACAATATTCAATAATTTTTATGTAAAAGATTAAGATAGTAGCCGGTGATTTTTTTTGTTGCACACAATAGACGTTTAAGTCGACATTATCGACATAAATTGTTATAATGTAAACAAAAGTCGTAAAAAGTTACGTAACAATAGTAAGCCCTAGTCGTAAGGATAATTTAATTAAACCGAGCGTGCGTCGTCATTCTGTGTATTAGTAACTCAGTCATTCGTTCGCTTTTGAAAAGACAGGCGGTATCCAATACAAGTCAGGCTTCGAACTCATTTCTTAAGACGGGCGGCGACATTTACATGTTAGCGTACAGACTCCGCGATTTTCCACGTACTAGTGGTCCCCCGGTAGTCGAAATTCGACTATAATTAATTGAAATTATAAGTTTGCACACTATTATGATTCTATTTTCAAAGACTGTTATACTTCTATATCAAATTTGGCCAAGACTACACTATAGAAAAATATTATAAAGACAAACAATATTTAATCTATTCTCAATTTGACAACAGACGTCAAGAACAAAAGTTTGACAATAAATAAATAGTATGCATGCGTGTGTGCGTCAAATACATGGCAGTGTGTGTAATGTTGTTTTTATGGATTTAATGTATTTTTTAAGTGAAACATCTATAGCCGCATGTAAAACCGATTTCTGGCGTGGCGACGCGTGCCGTGGCGACGCGTCGCCATGCGCAATCGACTGTGCGATTCTCTCCCACTCGATCCGGCGTTAAGCTATCTCTCTCGCTACACTGAGCTCGGATACCTATAGTGTATACTCCGTAGTGTATACAGTGTTGTTTACTACAGTACACATAACCTGTGTTTTACTTGAAAACAAATAATTTTTCGTAATATTTTATTTTATCATTACGACATATTTAGTTCCTATCACGATCTGTTCTTTTCTGCATATTACTTTTACAAAATAATGTCGATGTTTCACATCTGCCAGGGGTCCCGTGAGGGCTCACATTTTTTTAGGCATAATTAAAAAAAAATTACATTCTATACTCCTTTTTTTTATTCTCTATAAGTGTGGGAAAGTTCATACTCCTCCGTCCGCGCAATTTTCGTAAAAAGGGATACACAGTTTTTCCTTCATGTATTAATACATAGATAGCCATAAAAAGCTGCATCGATCAACATAAGAAATTGCCTGCTTTCAAAGTTTCTGGTTAATTACTTCAATTTTCTAATACATTCTTAATAGTAATTACTTTATAAGCTTAGTCCTAATAGATATAAATGAAAAGGAAGTAAATTGGTTTGTAGAAAAAAAACCCGGTTTAATTGTATCATCACTCATAGTGCTCGCGCAAAGATCTCGATGAGCTCTTGTCGTATGAAATTTGATGGATGCTTTCGTTCTTGAAGTAAATAAACAAAATAAAAAAAAAACCCATTACACATGGGTCGTACGCAAAGTGCTCACTTACAAAATAAAACCTTTTTTTATTTTAATAAAGGTTCCTTGGATTTGCGACAGACGAAAAATGGAATTGAAAATAGGGTTTTTTAGTCGGTTTTTCATAGCACGTTCTGTGTGAGGTTAATAAGAGCATTGTTTATTTTATTATAATTTCGCACGGAAATCGTTACCGTTACGTCTTAAAGAATAGTATTAAATAAACAATAGCTTATGTTAAATGTTAACACAGGAACGCATGAGTGCTCGCCGCAGAAAATGGCGGCTATTTGTACTATTATTACCACTAAGAGTACTACATATATTTAATAAACTGTTGCAGAATAGTAATGCTAGCATAAGAATAAGAATCCAATTTCTTGATGTGAAACATCTACAGCCGCACGTAAAATCGATTGCCGGTGTGGCGATGCGTCGTATCGCTATATGACATTATATACCTACTTTTCGAAAGATTTTTTTTATTGCCTAAATGGGTGGACGAGCTCACAGCCCACGTGGTGTTAAGTGGTTACTGTAGCCCATAGACATCTACAACGTAAATGCGCCACCCATCTTGAGATATAAGTTCTAAAGTGTCAAGTATAGTTACAACGGCTGCCCCACGCTTCAAACCCCTTTTGATTATTTTTTTACCACAGCAAGCACATTCGTGACTTGACATATGTCACTTCTCGATTGGCAAGATAGATTCGCGGGTCGGCGGCGCTGCCACGGTGTATCTCATCATCCCCTACTTTCCTTACCGCATCCTCACCCTGAAATCTCCTAATGCGTGATACGACGAGGTCATCGGTTCGTGGTTAGTGATAAGCTAATAATCTATTATGGAAATACACCATGGCGATCGCGGCAAGTGTTCGACAGGCCCCTCGTGCTGGTTTCCCGAGCCCTATACTACCACGAGGGGGCTGGATTCGGATTGAACATATACATATCTACAGTCTATTTTAATTTTTATTATGCCACATGGATTTCCTGTCGTAAGCTATTCTTTTATGGATCTATACCTGTACAAAATAAAACCAATGTTTCACACATCTGCCAGGTTTCCCGGGATGACTGATTTTTTTTTACTTCTTTTAGTGTATTTGTTAAAGTTATCTTTATAGATTTAATCCCTCCGGATACCTAATTTCTCGTCACAAAGCAAAGAAAAGTGAATTTAAATATTTTACCGCATTCCCTTTGGCTCAGGTAATCAGCACCATCATTTTTTTTGGTCGGAAAGAATTATTTTTCTATAATTTGCCTGTATTCAAATTTGCTTTTAGAAAATAAGAAAATTGCATAGATGACAATTTCAACGTTGTAGTGTTCGAGTGTGTAAGAAAAATTGACTCCGTAGTTAACAAATCAAGTTATAATATTGAATTAATGAAATCGCCTGTTTATGTTTGAAGAGGAACACTATTTTTATTATACTTATTTTTAATTTTCAAAAGCTAACAAACGGGATATATCGCCCGAAGTAACTTCAAAGTTCTTGTAACTAACTCTCCTATGAAAATTAATTAAACCACAACATCACATCAAACAAAGCCTGTTTTAGTTTCGTGAAAGCAAGGAAATGACTAATTTTAGTGTACATCTATCTCAGTACCGTGACCCGGCCGTTTTCTACAAAGTTAGTGGTTCGTAAACTCATGCCACTGACACGATCTTACGAATTTGAAGTAATTAATAGTTGATTCCATTATACGGAGCCCGAATCCGTTTCAATCTTGAAGATAGCTTTGTCGCTCGGAACGTTGATCGTTAGGGTAGAAATATTGAAATTGACCATTTTGAACCTAGTAACAGAAATTATTTTAGAGTTGAGAGGATCTCAAATTGTTAAGCACCGTTAAAAGCTTAGAGGGGAGGTAAATTAGGTAATTTTACATGTATTTTACGTATTTAATGTAAGATGTTCTACTTTAAGCGGGGCTTAATGTTGAATCTTTTTAGTTACTGGTGGTAGTCGTTATGGTCGTTTGAAGTCGTCGTGGCCTAAAGGATAAGACGTCCGGTGCATTCGTATCTAGCGATGCACCGGTGTTCGAATCCCGCAGGCGGGTACCAATTTTTCTAATGAAATACGTACTTAACAAATGTTCACGATTGACTTCCATGGTGAAGGAGTAACAGTGTGTAATAAAAATCAAACCCGCAAAATTATGATTTGCGTAATTACTGGTGGTAGGACGTCTTGTGAGTCCGCACTGGTAGGTACCACCACCCTGCCTATTTCTGCCGTGAAGCAGTAATGCGTTTCGGTTTGAAGGGTGGGGCAGCCGTTGTAACTATACTTGATACCTTAGAACTTGCATCTCAAGGTGGGTGGCGCATTTACGTTGTAGATGTCTATGGGCTTCAGTAAGCACTTAACACCAGATGGGCTGTGAGCTCGTCCACCCATCTAAGCAATAAAAAAAATATATTTTACATGTATTTTACACATTTAATGTAAGATGTTCCACTTTAAGCGGGGCTTAATCTTGAATCTTTTTAGTTACTGGTGGTAGTATTTGAGCCTGCACGGGTACGTACCAACATCCTTCCTATATCTTCCGTGAAGCAGTATTGCATTTCGGTTTGAGGGGGGGGGGGGCAGTTGATGTCTATGTCTTTGGTAATCACCAGAAGGTCCGTGAGCTCGTCCACCCATGAAAGGAACAAAAAAAAACAAAGGTAGACATAAGCCTGACTTCACAACCCACATGTCTTGCGTTTGTATTAAACTTAACGTTGAAGTTTATGAACTTTAAAGGATAAAACACCGGCTGCTTATAGATAGTATCGAGTGATGCGGCCATGCTTGTGTCCAAATCTCATAGCTAAGTACCATTTTGTATAATGAGGTTCATAATTAATACGTATTCCCTTACGGTTAAAGAAAATTAGATATCTGTCTATATATATAAAAATGAATTGCTGTTCGTTAGTCTCGCTAAAACTCGAGAACGGCTGGAACTAGATTTGGCTAATTTTGGTCTTGAATTATTTGTGGAAGTCCAGAAAAGGTTTAAAAGGTAGATAAATATGAAAATTCTCGGAATTAAATAAAAATAACAATTTGATGTGTCCCCTGTCGGACGGATTCCTTTTGTTTGTTTTAAGTTTATTTTATACAAAAGCTTAGGTCTTTTATTTATTGATTGATTGAGGCACTACGAAGTCTGCCGGTTCAGCTAGTTGGGTAATAAAAATCAAACGCTCAAAAATTATTATTTGTGTAATTACCTACTGGTGGAAGGGCATCTTGTGAGCCTGCCTATCTTTATCGCGAATCAATAACGAATTCCGGTTTGAAGATTAACACAGCTGTGGTGCTTTACAATTAACACTTGGACCTCAGGTTTCAAGGCGGATAGCGAAATTCCTGTTGATATGATCATAACTACTTAACACCACGTGGGCCCTGACATCATTCACTAGTCCATGCAATATTACGAAAAAGTTAATTTTCATAGTTTTTAATTTAACTTCAACAATTATTAATGTTTGTATTTTCATTTTATTCGTTGGTTGTTTGGAAGAACTGGTTTAACGATAAGATGCATTACCGTGTCCAGTGTATTGTATATTTCGACTTAAATAAGTTGAGAAGAGCTTATGGCTAATAGAACGTTAAACCTTTTAAGTCGAGAAGTTGGCTAAGCCCATTGACCTCACAAACTGAAAGCCGCTGCCATCTTGGGAAATAAGGTCGTGGTCCCATATATATCGAAACTACGGTGTATTGATAAATTGAAAAGCTTCATTGCTTTGCGGTAAGATAGACGAAGACAAATGAGTATAGAGCCGTGTGGGCCTGCACGTACTTCAGACTAAATAGTATAATTTAATATTCAATAGTAATTGTATTTGTAGAAACCTTATACTCTATTCCAATTACGAAGTTCCATGAGATAGATGTTATTATTATGTTATTGTGTGTGTGAATTAATTAAATAATGATTTAGATTGATTGTGTAGTTTTTAAATGATGTTTACGACCATGAGCAAAAAATAATTATTATTTCATATTATGCGAAACGTGAAGAGTTATGTTCTAAGAAGTGTCAAAAGGGACTTCGTAATTGGAATCTATATATTAATACGTGAAGGAAAAACGTTGTATCCCTTTTTACGAAAATTGCGCGGACGGAGGAGTATAAAATTTCCCACACTTATAGAGAATATAGAGAAAGAGTGCACAATGCTAATATTTTTTTAAAATAATGCATAAAAGATACTTTAAATCAATAAAGAAAACATTACACACACTACATACATACCATGTATTTGACGCACACACGTATGGATACTATTTATTGTCAAACTTTTGTTCTTGACGTCTGTGGTCAAATTGAGAATAGATTAAATATTGTTTGTCTTTATTAATATTTTTTATAGTGTAGTCTTGGCGAAATTTGTGATTATAGAAGTATACAATCATAATAGTGTACAAACTTACAATTCCAATTAATTATAGTCGAATTTTGACTACTGCGGGACCACTAGTAGAGTATAATTAGACCAGTGTGCATTTTTTTTGTTTTTTTGTTTTTTTTTACCTGTGTGTGCAAACTTTTTAACTTTTCGATCGCGTGAAAGATAACTCAAATTTGTTTGAACTAATCACTAACACACTAATCATTTAACACGTTTTAGATTTTATGTATTATATTATTTTTGTTTCGACTTTCTTGTAACTGTGGGAAAGAAATAAATATTTCTAAATTTATTTTATGGATAAAACTTTAGCTCAATAGCTACTGAACATATACATAAATATATCGGTTAACAAACAGGAAAGAAAAATGAACCGACCCTTTTTTGTCTGTGCCAATATGTATATTGAATATTGATGTTTCAGAAATGAGTTATAAGATCTACTGGGTCATGTACACGTTCTGTGTTCATAAATTAACTTCGATAAACAAAGTTGGGCTGTACTTTGAATACAGCCAACAAAAGTGAAAGACCTTCGCGAAAACATTTCCTTTTACTTTGGCTTAGCAATTGTTTTCCCACATTAATTGCCAAAGTTTACGGAAAGGGAAACAGGAGATGTTTAAGGTGAAGCAGAAAAATAAACAAAACTTATTTCTGTGCAAATATTCTGTTATATTATAGGACCGGCAAAATCAAATTCCTTCCGGTTAGCGGAGTTCGTAACAGGAAATAGTTCAGGTTTCAAATTTGTGGAAGGAAAGTTCGTTTTGATAAGATTAACGTTAATGTCGTACTAGAAACTTATTTGTACTAGGGACTATTCCTTGAGCTTGTATTTTTATTGTTATTTCGATTTTGTAGCAGTGCGTCTTCATATTATGATTATATTGCTATTGCTCGCCAAATTTTTAGTATATTTGAGAGACACGTCCCTATATTTTACACACGTTATCTTACGAATTCAATATCAAATCAATATGTGTAAAGTGTTGTGTGAGCAAGTAAGTTGGGATAGAGGATTTTTATGAAATTTAACGACTCAAACTAGGCAGTGGTATAGACATTAAGAAAGTGCAAGCTAATTTACAATTTCAAAAAAAATGGTGCATGTGCTACTTGGTGCACGTGAAAGAAGTGAAACTTCTTGAAGTGAATTTTTTCTTGTAATAGGTAATGCTGTGTATAAGAGAAACGACCTAGCTCACTTTGTCCTTTCCCTATCTCCACAGTCGAGTGGTTTGCGAGACGTTCTGTCTATTTTCTCACTCTCGCTCTTCCTAAATTGTATCTTTTGTCACTAGCCGTAACGAATCTGTCGCGAGTTAAATTTTACTCTCAACGCGGCTAAAGAAGTTTTACTTCTAAAAAAAAACGTGTTGACTTGAAAACTTATTTAACAACCTCGCCCATAACATTATTGAAGTCGAAGTACACGAAGCCGCAACGTAGTCATCAATAACCTTAAACTTCACGTTATACATAGTATGTCACTCTGTGTCACCACGAAAAAGCTGTAAAAGTAACAAATAGAACAGACAGGTGACTATTAAGTGAAACATTACAGCCTTAGTTTGCGGGTGTTGTCGCTTTTAAAGGATAGTAATTATTAACAAATCTAATATATAAAGTAAATGTTTGTGGCTTGATTCTAATCGCTTCGATACGAATTTACCGGGTATATTTATGTCCTTTAAACAGTGATGATTTAAAAAAAGTTGAGTATAATGTACGGTGTGATTTCTAAACTTTCAAATACTGAGCATTTGAACAAATAATAGCCAAATTTTAATAACACGAATCGCTGTATTTAATTTATTTCTCGTGCCAGAGAAAATCTTAGGGCTTCGGTAACGACAAACATGCAATCGGTTGTTATTACGTAGTTCCTCTACTTCCTGAATAATTTATTAACGAAGGAATATGCCATTAGTAGAAGTCGTTCACATAAAATACATTTTATTTATCTATGAATGTTGTCATAGATTTAACAGACCGTGTTAATAATTCATGTTAATTTAAAATATTGACTGTTAAATAACTTATCACCACTCATTGAAGTAGTAGTTAACCCAAAAAACAAAACATATGTCCATATATCTGGTTATAGCATTACATAAAATATATGTAAAATTCATCTCATAAAATATTATTGTTTGTGTAAACATGTAATTTATATGTTAATATATTGTGTAAAAAGTGTGTAAATATATATTGGGCAACACAAACAACTAGTATTTGGAATTCGAGTAGTTCATTCAACCTATTTTTAAGTTTTGTATGTGTGTGTTATTCAATAGTTATTCGCGTCAGTAGTTAATCATCAGCAGAACTAGAAAGCCATTGACGAAATCGATATAGAATGTGTCATAATCATCATCGTTTCATGATTAAAAAAAAATTTTAATTAAAAAAAAAAATTCAAAAAAAAAAGCGGTAGGCAGCGGCTTGGCTCTGCCCCTGGCATTGCTAAAGTCCATGGGCGACGGTAACGACTCACCATCAAGTGGGCCGTACGCTCGTCTGCCTACAAGGGAAATAAAAAAAAAAGATTAACTCGACGTATATTTTGACCTTGAATGACGTCACACGTAATAGAGTTGCGCTCAGTCGCGTTTTGTAAAATACGAGCTGTCCGGTTCCCTAGTATCTGTGAAATTTTGCCGATAATTTGTTTGACAGTGATTTCCGTTGGAACGATAGACGGATAGGGTTTCCATAATAATTACGTTTCTTTTTTACTCACTGACGAAAGGATGGTAAGTTCGATTCGGATGGTGACTTCGGGAACAAAGAAAACTATTTAGAAACATTTCTTTAGTCTTTACTGGTGGTAGGACCTCTTGTGAGTCCGCGCGGGTAGGTACCACCAACCTGCCTATTTTTGCCGTAAAGTAGTCATGCGTTTCGGTTTGAAGGGTGGGGCTGCCTGGGTGCCGCATTTACGTTGTAGATGTCTATGGGATCCAGTAACCACAACACCAGGTAGGCTGTGAGCTCGTCCACCCATCTAAGCAATAAAAAAAAAGACTTGCAGCTTACAAGAAACGCACTGGTCATTACTTAACCCATCTAAAAACGATTAGGGTATTGGAACATCAAAACAAAAATAAAATCAAAATAAAAATATAGCCTAATCACTCCTTGATAGGTAGGATCCCAATAAACCACGTTTTGTGCTACTAATTTGCTTTGCGATAATCTTTGATCATAAACTCGGTCATTCTGTTGATGGTACGCTATATACTCGTAATGTTGTTCACCAGTAAACAAATTCACGTAAGTAAAATTGTTTTTTCTGTGACCTCCCTTTGTGAGCCGCCTACTAATTTGTTTTGATGTTCCAATACCCTAATCGTTTTTAGATGGGTTAAGTAATGACCAGTGCGTTTCTTGAAAGCTGCAAGTCTTTTTTTTTATTGCTTAGATGGGTGGACGAGCTCACAGCCTACCTGGTGTTGTGGTTACTGGAACCCGTAGAGATCTACAACGTAAATGCCGCCACCCACCTTGAGATATGAGTTCTAAGGTCTCAGTATAGTTACAACGGCTGTACCACCCTTCAAACCGAAACGCATTACTGCTTTACGGCAAAAATAGGCGGGGTGGTGGTACCTACCCGTGCGGACTCACGATGCGGTTTCACGACTTATTACACGATGTTATACCTTGTCAGATGAAGTCAATCGTGAACATTTGTATAGTACGTATTTCACTAGGAAAATTGGTACCGTAAAATGGGGCGATTAGGGACAAATTCCAACTTTATGAGCAATTTTAAGGTTGTTGTTGATGTATAAAATGCTATATAAGGATCAAAATGATTGAGTCTTGGGGGCATCTTTGTTGTCTAATTTAAAATTATGCAACTAGCATTCCAGTTTAAGCAAAAAATGCAAAAATAGGTGTAATCCCTATTTACCCGAAAATTGCGGTTAATTGGGATGAAATGAGAAATTTGCTAGGGTTGGTACTACTTTTATTTTTATATATAGTTTTAATTAATTTATTTATTTAGTTGCACCAACAAAGTGATCATCAATAAAGAAAATTGAAAAACTGACAAAAGTACATGGCAGACATCACCTCAATTATAGGTGCAATCGACAGTGCTGATATTTCTGTCTGGGTTAAGAGATTAGGTGTGTCGGTTATTCCATGGATTAATCAGATGAATACCCCTACTCTGAACAAATATTAAATATTTTATTATGTATTACTTAGACATTTTTGTCCACCTTGAGATTTCATTGATCTTGTTACATGTCTCTGCAAAATCGACTTACTTATATTAAATTGCTTATCTATTTCAACTAAAGGCTTATTCCCAATTTCGCGTCGAATAAACCAGATTTTTACCAACAAATTTAAAAAATATTGTTATAACTACATAGACAACCCTACAAACCTGTACCTATTTATACTTAGGTCGTTTCCATTTCACGTATTCTCATCCCAATTGACCTCTTTTTCGTTGTTATTTGTACCTAAGACGTCCCCAATATCCCCAAAAACAACAGATTTTTACATGTATTTTATTTAATCAAATACATTAAAACCAATAACAACTGAGACTTACCTTTAATATATATGCTGGTTCAAACACTAAATAACGTTTATAAATCATAGTCGTCTTCTATTATTATCAAATAAATCAAAGAGAGCAAAGTTTCTAGCACTAAAATAATTACCACCACAGGAAGTTAATTTGAAACGCGATTTTTTATAAGTTAGCA
>NW_021011477.1:5437245-5660671 GCF_003987935.1 Bombyx mandarina
GACGTCACACGTAATAGAGTTGCGCTCAGTCGCGTTTTGTAAAATACGAGCTGTCCGGTTCCCTAGTATCTGTGAAATTTTGCCGATAATTTGTTTGACAGTGATTTCCGTTGGAACGATAGACGGATAGGGTTTCCATAATAATTACGTTTCAGATATATATATAGACCACTGACGAAAGGATGGTAAGCACTGACTTCGGGAGCAAAGAAAACTATTTAGAAACATTTCGTTAGTCTTTATATAACTTGTCTTGCTTGATATAAATATTTTTACAAGAAAAATATTGTTAATTTTCCTTATCCTTTCTTCTATTCGTTATCGCTTCTATATTGCAAAATAGAACAATTTAATTATTATTGATATTACATAACAATTAAGATAAATTAGTAATTTATTTATTTTTATGGGCTAACTCGCGATTGAAACCACGTCTATAAGAAATTCAGCGCACTGAATTCACAGCTTAACGTTCGTTACAGACGTCCCTTTTCAGCTAGCGCTTTATATGGATCATTTCGTGAGTGAAAAAAAAAAAAAAAAAAAAAAAAAAAAAAAAAAACCGGTATCGAGATATGTTTCAGAACATTATTCTTGGTTATGCGATATTGTGTTGTTAACAGAGTTGACCAATGCAAGAAGCGTTTTTTGATACAACTAGAACAATTTTAAAACATAAAAATATGACCCAATCGCTCCTTGATAGGTAGGATCCCAATAAACCACGTTTTGCGCTACTAATTTGCTTTGCGATAATCTTTGATCATAAACTCGGTCATTCTGTTGATGGTACGCTATATATTCGTAATGTTGTTCACCAGTAAACAGATTCACGTAAGTAAAATTGTTTTTTCTGTGACCTCCCTTTGTGAGCCGCCTACTAATTTGTTTTGATGTTCCACTACCGTAATCTCTTTTAGATGGGTTAAGTAATGACTAGTGCGTTTCTTGTGAGCTGCAAGGCTTTTTTTTATTGCTTAGATGGGTGGACCAGCACACAGCCCGCCTGGTGTTGTGGTTACTGGAACCCATAGAGATCTACAACGTAAATGCCACCACCCACCTTGAGATATGAGTTCTAAGGTCTCAGTATAGTTACAACGGCTGTACCACCCTTCAAACCGAAACGCATTACTGCGTTACGGCAGAAATAGGCAGGGTGGTGGTACCTACCCGTGCGGACTCACGATGCGAATTAACGACTTATTACACGATGTTATTCCTTCACCGTGGAAGTCAATCGTGAACATTTGTATAGTACGTATTTCACTAGGAAAATTGGTACCCGCCTGCAGGATTCGAACACCGGTGCATCGCTAGATACGAATGCCCCGGATGTCGTATTCTTTAGGTCACGATTTCAAGTCTGCAGACATTATTCAAAACATGTCACAAGGTTTCGGGTGCTAATTTGCATATGTAAAATATGTTTTTTTGGGATAAAATAACTTAGAATTTATTCCTTTGCTACTTCGATCGCCTTTTTAGTAGAAATAATATATTCATCACTAGACCTCTTCTTATCATAAACAAAAGATCCGAAAAACCTCCGCTTTAATATCATAAGAGTACTTAACAAAGGTTGGCGCGAAAGTGATAAAACACAATGAATATTCATAAGAGAATGACAGGTTCGAAATTCAAATGTAATATTATTGTTTTTAAATTTATTGTAAAAGTATTCATGGCCAGTCCGTGTACGCGGATAAACAAGAAAACCACAAATAGCCTTTCTGGAAACAACATCAAAATTAATAGTGTGCCGACGAAGACATTAATATTTAAAAATGGAAGTGAGTATGATCACGCTATCTCCCTCGCACGACCGCATTTTATTGATGATTACATGAACGTTATTAACGTTATGAGCGTTATGTGAATGAGTAAATTTATAATATACATACATTCGTGACAGATTTTAGGGAACATAGCATTCGATCTTATATATGATACATATGATTTTGCACTAAGAGCTATCTTTCTTATAAGAAGGAGTTAAGGTCGACAAAGGTTTACTAAAAACTTGCTTGCTGGTAGTTTAGCAAGCTCTATTATTCAGTTGAGTTATCTTCGATTTTTAGTTTTACTAATTAATAGTAATGTTAATAGTTTCGAACAAACACAACAGTCCTTTTTTTGAAGACAAAGTGTAATTTGACGAATATTGTCTGTTTGGTCATTTTTGAGTGAGAGCGATAAGTACATAATTGCCAAATTTTAATTGAATACTAATTTTCATTTCAAAATATGTCAGTGCTATTTTTACAGTATGAACATTTCTTTTGATGAAAAATAAATAAATATTCATTAGACCCTTCTACTTCCCTCTAAATTTTACGGATATATTTTTTTTATTGACACTAAGTTCTTCTAGTAAAACTCTAATGTTTACAGAATCTGTGCATCAGTCTCATATTCGGACTCCCGACGAACGGCCGTCTGGTTTAGTGGTAAGTGACATGGTCACTACACAAGGGGGTCGCGGGTTCGAATCCCGCCAAGGGAAGATATTTGTATGATAAATATATATGACTTTTCCAGGGTTATGGATGTATATTAAATATATGTATGTGTATAATAAAAATCTTACATTAATTTCCGTTATCTGGTACCTGTAACACAAGTTCTTTACGAACTTATCACGGGACCAGTTAACGTGGCGTGATTGTTAGTAAATATTTATATTTATATTTATTACCGAAAATATTCCGGACTGAATTGGTGTGATTGGTAGACGCTGTGAATGCAAGACTACTCTCTATTCATCATATTTTCAATGCACACACATATCTACGGTTGCGGGCGCTTTGAGTGTCTGATTTGACGCCTTCATTGTCTAGGCTATGCATCTACGGAACTCCCTCCATATCCCATACCACACGCGCAAGCTGCTCTCCTGAAGTTTTCAAAAGGCGAACTATGAAATATTTCCAATCACTTACATTACTGACATGTTTATACAGATCGATAAAACAATTTTCTGGTGGTATTTATCTTTCCTAGAAATAATTTATATGATAAAACAACGTTTGCCGGGTCAGTTAGTATGAGTATATGTTTATATATATAGGCGCGTGTTCCGTGTATATGTGGTATTCCATGACCATATACCTCGTATGGAAGAACAGACGGTCTCTAAGCTACAAGAGTTAGGATCCGAAGTTTTGTGTCATCCATCGTACTCACCAGACTTTGCGATGACAGATTTAAACTTTTCCCAAGTTCGGACAACTATATGACAGGGAAAAAAATGTATACAGGAGAGACAGTGCAGCAGCCTTTGGAGTGTTTTTTGGCTCCCGTACACCTGACTTCATCTAGAAGGGTATTGGAAATTGCGCTGGCAGAGATGCATTGATACCCTGGATACATATTTTGATTGAAAGAAATAAGTTAAAAATATATATAAAAGAAATGGTTTTAACTATCTGTGTCACGGAACTTAGTTTTGGATATTTTAGTCTGGTAACACGGTCTTAAAAATAAAAGACTCGTCAAAAATATGTAAAAGGAATCGGTTGTAGATTTCTAATTTTACTTAATTTAATATTGGAATTGTGCTGAATACACGGTCATACGCAAGAAAATGTCGTATTAATCATTAGCAAGTATTTTCCCTTAAGATCGGTCACAATCTGTATACAAAACGGTATTTTCGTAGGTAAAGACCTAATATTATTTTATTAAATGTTTATTATTATCTTCGGTATTCTCGTGTCGTAGACATAATTAAAATAACTTTTATGGCTTAATATCGTCTTTATTATTTTCATTTTACTATTCAATTTCAACGATTAATTTTATATTCTTCGGTTAATTGTACATATAGTTTTAAATTAATTACTTGTGACTTTATTTTCTATACTTTTTGTTATTTGTCGTTGTACTCTGTAGTCTACGTGCCTCTATGCTTTTGGTTTGCCGTGTTCACTTTATGTAAATACTATTCTAATTCAAAAACATTTGTTGTAATATTTGTGTGGAAAGAGAAAATAAATAATAAGCTTTATAACAATAATATTAAAATTTAACCCTTTGCGGTCATAAGACTAATGTAGTGTAAGACTATATGTCCAATACGTATGGACATTGGACTTAAGAGGTATTTTTTTTTTTCATATTTAACGATAAATATGTGTATGTAATTGTTTGATTAGAAGACACTTTATTGTTTTTTATTAGTGTCAATACGGTTCATCTATATAATTATACAATAGGGGGACTAGGTGTAAGAAGTGTTTGTAATTTTAAGAAATGAATTATGCGTATAGAAGCGTCTCAATAAAACATTTTCAATATTTATGTATAGATCGTCGAGGATCGACATATCAAGAAAACACCTATATAATATAAGATAAACATTACAAGATTAGATAAATAAATTATAAAATGACATAATGCATTAAGAGAAAAAAAATATATTTTAAAGAGAGTTCTTATTTAAATTACCAAAAAAAAAGTAATTTAATTTTAATTTAATTTAATTAACGCGGAAATGGCATTGGATTGGTTAAATTTTGAGAAAGTCCGATACTCACCTATTAAAGAGAGCACTGACATGGAAAGTGTCTGGCAAAAGGAAGAGAGGCCACCACAGAACAACTTGGCGTCGCTCGGTGGAGCAGGAGCTAGGGGTCTTGGGCATGACGTGGGAGGAGCTAGAACAGACTGCCCAAGACCGATGTAAATGGAAAAAACTTGATTCGAGCCCTACACCCCAGCAGAGGGTAATAGGAAATAATAATGATGATGAAATGCAAGCCATTACATTATACAATTAACATTATGTAAAAGCAAATTACGAGTTAGAAGGCTACTGATTTTTAAATGAAATATAATTCCGAATTTGCTTTTAAAGGTTTCGTGATAACATTGTATTAAAACAAATCAATGACATTAAAATCTAAAAAAAAACCTCCAATTCAGTGCGCAACTTTTGCTGTGCTCTTTTTAATTCCATACCAAAGAAGGCGACTTAAAATAACTCAGACATAATTAGTCTTTAGTCTCTACCCGCATTTACGCAATCGTGATAACTTAACCGGAAAGATAAAGGGTCCATTGTAAGTCGTGCGCTCATGGCATTTTCGGTTGTTGAATGCGAAAGGGATTGTCCCAAGACAGCGAAATTTAGAAAACAAATGTAGTATCATATCTTTTTAATCAGATCCCACTATGCATCCTCGGTCTCCTCAAGCTGGATAGTATTCTAAACTTCTTTTCTATCATCCGTCTCTAGTAGTAATAGTAGCAATCTCCTTATGTGGTTGTTTAAACACAGACCTACAGTTCGTAAGATTGTTTTTACGTAAGGAAGTCGATTTTTTTATTGCTTAGATGGGTGGACGAACTCACAGTCCACCTGGTGTTAAGTGGTTACTGGAGTCCATATACATCTACAACGTAAATGCGCCACCGACCTTGAGATATAAGTTCTAGGGTCTTAAGTATAGTTACAACTGCTACCCCACCCTACAAACCGAAACGCATTACTGCTTCACGGAAAAAATAATCAGGTTGGTGGTGGTACCTACACGTGCGGACTTACAGGAGGTCCTACCACTAGTAATTACGCAAATTATAATATTGCGAGTTTGATTTTTATTACACAATGTTATTCCTTTACCGCGGAACTCAATCGTGAACATTTGTTGAGTACGTATTTCAATAGAAAAATTGGTACTCGCCTGAGATTCGAACACCGGTGCATCGCTCAACACGAATACATCGGACGTCTCATCCTTTAGGCTACGACGACTTACAGAAAGTCGTACAAGAAATAAAATACTACCTATTTCATGTTTTTCGCAAGGGTCATAATCATAACATTTAAAGTGCATCGAAGCTAGGGTTTCTTAGATCAAAGAGTCTTTAGACTTGAATAACGCAGGTAGATACCTGAATAAACTCGATTATCGAACACACCCTCTCAATTAAAACGAACGACACCCATTTGAATATTAATGGGTGGCGGGTGGAAGGGTAAAACGCTGAATGTTCGCTATCTAAATTGTCCAGCCGAGAAGCTAGAAGACACATCCATAACCCGAATTCAAATTGGTGTTATATGAAACGCGACCTACACGATAAACCATATACATACATGTTTGTCGGTCAACTAAAATTTAAGTTCAAGAACTTTATTGTTTCCAAATTGTTTTCTTCTTTGAACTATTTGAAGTTAGAGCATATTTAATGATTTTAGCAATGACAGTACATCGCTAAGGACCTTTTACGAGCGCGCCTTTATTAGTTTTTCCTATAGCTAGTATCTATATGTATGTAATTTATATCAATTTCAAAACACCCTATATCTTACACACGTATGAAAGGTTGATGGTAATACGATAACTTTATTACTCTGGCCCAGTACCTCGACCAGGATCTTTTTTCTTCGTCTACACGAAGTTCTTAGTAGAGGAATTGTGACCGTCATGCTTTTAGCGATGAGTTGTACAGCAATATTTACGACCAGGATAAACAACAAAAACTTTTGTAGTTTATTTAAAATTAAGGTGTGTTTTTTTTTCATAACCCCCGTTATATTTTTTAAACCTCGTTGGACAAAAGTCATGTGCTCACGAAATACCTCGTAGGCGAGTTTATTTGAATGGGTTCATTACAAAATGGTCGCAAAAAATATTAATAATGCTTATTGATTAGATAGGTGAAGTTTACAAATTTGAACGTGTGACTAAACACTAAAGATTTTATTCTTAAGTAGCCCGAACTTCCACCGGGTATTATAAGTATTATATTAAATAATAATCAATAGCTTCAAATCGATACATCATTGTACATACGCCAATAGTCTGTATGGTATCTTTTGCCTTCTAGAAAAGCGTAAAATCAGCTAGCCTATCGTAGTATAAAGATAAATAAAAAAAAATGTACTATGTTATTTCTTGATACATGGAGATAGGTATTAAAGATTTGTTGGTTGGTAGGTAATATTTTAGAAAAAGTGATAATTGCCTTCGGTAATTGGGCATCGGCATGGTCGCATCGCTTGATATGAGTACACGGTGCGTCTTTAAACGACCACAATTTACTATTGTTAGTATAGAATATTTTTTCAAGCTTCAGCTTTTTCGTCTTTATGCTTGACATCAGATAAATAGTAGTCTACATAAACATTTAAGAAAATCTCCATAGCCACTCAATTTAATGAGTTTTCTTTCTTTGGTATTGTTCTGTCAATCCTGCTGAACTTTAAAAATATCTTTTAAAGCCATACATTGTCGTTCATTAATAATTATCGTTCATTAATAGTCGTTCGATAATAATCAAGGAACAGGAAAAATAGCCGGTTTATAGTTTAAATCGAACGAGCGACAAATGAAGCGCATATAATTTTATAACAGAGCTAGCTGAAATATAACCTCAAAAACGATGTACTTGCAAATCTAATGCAATGATTGCGTGTACTTTGTACAGAAAATTTACTTTTTTCAGCTCGATTTCCTAAGATCATTCAATTATTCATGATCAATATTAAATTTCAATACTGTAATGAATTGCGTTATGTACAGAAATCGTTTCTTGGAAGAAAATCAGTATCGTGTAGTGCCTATCATCTTTCACAAACAGTCTCTGTTAAAAGCTTTCCATCAATTTTGTGGATTTTCTTCGCTCGTGCTAGTTCGTTATAATTCATTCAATCGTACATTTTTATTTGAATAATTTGTTTAACTAGAGGTCCCGCAGTAGTCGAAACTCGACTATAATTAATTGGAATTGTAAGTTTGTACACTATTATGATTGTATTTTATACTTCTATAATCACAAATTTCGCCATGACTACACTATAAAAAATATTAACAAAGACAAACAATATTTAATCTATTCTTAATTTGATAACAGACGTCAAGAAAAAAAGTTTGACAATAAATAGTATGCATGCGTGTGTGCGTCAAATACCTTAAGTCCCCTTCTTTGGTATGGAACAAAATTAAAAAGAGCACAGCAAAAGTTGCGCATTGAATTGGAGGGATTTTTTTTGAAGTGAAACTTCTTTAGGCGCATGAGGGTTAAATTTTTACAGATGTAACGTCACGCAGGTATGCAACGGAAGTATCGAAAAAGAGAGAGAGAGAGCGATCGAGACCGATTGAGAGAAAGTAAGACAAGGCGAACGTAGCATGAAGCAACTAGCCAAGGAGTGAGAGTAGGGAGCAAATGAGAAAGATCGAGCGAAAAAGTGAGACAGAATGCTCAGTTTCTACATACTTTAAAACATACGTATAAAGTATTTTATTTTTAATACAGCGCCATCTGTGAGATGTTTTAATACTAACGTGTGTATGTAGTGTGTGTAATGTTTTCTTTATTGATTTAATGTATCTTTTATGCATTATTTTAAAAAAATATTAGCATTGTGCACTTCTTCTCTATATTCTCTATAAGTGTGGAAAATTTCATACTCCTCCGATCGCGCGTTTTTCGTAAAAAGGGATACAAAGTTTTTGCTTCACGTATTAATATATAGATACTTCCGAATTGTATAAATGCGATAGCAATAAATGAGCATCTAAGTTAGTAAGCGATTATGTGTTGATTATTTTTCTTCTGTTATTACAAAAAAAAGCCACTAAAATACGTCAAAATTTGGTAATTGTAAATTTTCAAGAAAATCGTGTACTGATTTTAATTATATTAATCATAGTATTTTCGCGAGCCGTAGATATATTTAAAACGACTTTTACGGCTTAATCTCAATCCTACACTCGTCTGTAACCACAAATACTATAAAGTTCATTGTGTGTTTGGTTTTTCGTGTAACATACATACAAATAACATTTTTTCATTGAAATAACTTTTTAATCTTTTTTTTTATTGCTTAGATGGGTGGACGAGCTCACAGGCCCACCTGGTGTTAAGTGGTTACTGGAGCCCATGGACATCTACAACGTAAATGTAGCTAACCCACCTAGAGATATAAGTTCTAAGATCTCGGTATAGTTACAACAGCAGCCCCACCCTTCAAACCGAAACGCAGTAATGCTTCACTGCATAAATAGGCAGGGCGGTGGTACCTACCCGCGCGGACTCACAAGAGGTCCTACCACCAGTAAATCAATGGCCAGAATTGTTAGTGTATTATAAGGTTTATATATACCTATTTATTCAAATGATCTAAAAAAAATCAAAATCTGAAAAATATCGGAAATGATTACAAGCCTGCTTGTCACAAAGATGGGATCAGCATAATGTAAAATAGTAAATTATGCTATTTGTATGACGTTTACGAGACTTTCCCTCGTCCCATCGGGTCCCGATAATCCAATAAGGATTTTATAAGATCCGGATCCGGGCTTCCTGGGTAAACTACATCCGGCTCCGACAGTCAATCTGAATTCTTACTGATGTTTGAGAGTAACAAAAAGATGGGTTAATATTTTCTATGGAGTTTCCGGGCATGAAAAAATTGATTATGCTTCCAAGATATTTTTAAGTTGAGTAAAATGTGTAATTATCAATCAGTATTATGTGAGTGCCATCGGCCTTAGGAAATGAAGTTCAACTATAAATTGTATTTTATAACGGTTATCTAACCCTTCAAACGAGGCTGCATTACTGCTTGCTAATAGAAACAGGATGGCAGCATTTGAGCTGTGATGTATACTTATATAGTCTCCGGTAACCGCTTAAGACCAGGAAGGCAGGCTTCGAGCCCGTTCAGCATTTTATGCAATAAAATAAAAACATCGGTGTGGGAGATTTACAAAACGTACCACTAGGTAATAAGTATAGCGTTAAAAATANCCTTCAAACAAGGCTGCATTACTGCTTGCTAATAGAAACAGGATGGCAGCATTTGAGCTGTGATGTATACTTATATAGTCTCCGGTAACCGCTTAAGACCAGGAAGGCAGGCTTCGAGCCCGTTCAGCATTTTATGCAATAAAATAAAAACATCGGTGTGGGAGATTTACAAAACGTACCACTAGGTAATAAGTATAGCGTTAAAAATAGCATACAAATCGAAATGAAGCTATCACACATTATTAATTTTAATTTCTAATAAATCTTAAAGAAAATTGTGGGGTGCCTTCACAGTGAGCACGAGATAATGAGATTCTATCTACGCTGTGCATACAGTAAACGAATGAGCTTTGAATTTTCTTCATAAGTCATTGATTTTAATTTAGCCAATTAGTTTCACTTTTTCTTAGATCTGAAAATACTTTTTAAACATAGATATTTTGGAAGAACAAAAATTAACATCGCAATGAAAAGTGTACTTAAAAAATTAGTTGAATTTAAATAGTATTATAATTTCGTAAATGCAATTAATATTGAAATGAAATATCAAGCGATGTCAAATTGAATCGAAACTGTAATTGAAGCAAATCAGTGTGTTAAGACTTTTTTATTGACAAAAAACACAAAAACTTTCTCTTAATACACAAGTGAACAGATTGTACAGTTAAAACAGGGAAATCATTGATCAAAGAAGTAATAAAAGAAAATTAGAAGACAAGAACAAAGAGGCGCGTAGTTAAAAATTCCTTTGTAAAATCCAAACTTTTACGGTATCATTATAAAGTTGTAAATGAGAACAAGGTATTGATAAAAATGTTAGCGAACCGCCGGATCAAAAGATTCTCTCGTCTGTGCAAAACTCAGATGGTTAACGATGAACGTAAACCGACCAGAGATTACAGAGCTGTGGTTCTTTTGTGGCTTCATGAGACCATGTTTCAGTGAGACTGGTAGATTTACGAAGTCTATCGAACACGAAGCAGCACTTAAACACAATGCATCGTCGTGAGTCAGTGTGAAGTGTTCTGGGTTGCCACTTTGGGAATCTTTGTAAGTAAATTGCAAGGCTTTAGGCAATGACTATAATTTTTTTTTATTTTTTTTATTGCCTATATGGGTGGACGAGCTCACAGCCCACAGCCTGGTGTTAAGTGGTTACTGGAGCCCATAGACATCTACAACGTAAATGCGCCACCCACCTTGAGATATAAGTTCTAAGGTCTCAAGTATAGTTACAACGGCTGCCCCACCCTTCAAACCGAAACGCATTACTGCTTCACGGTAGAAATAAGCAGGCCGGTGGTACCAATCCGCGCGGACTCACAAGAGTTCCTACCACCAGTAATTACGCAAATTATAATTTTGCGGGTTTGATTTTTATTACACGATGTTATTCCTTCACCGTGGAAGTCAATCGTGAACATTTGTTAAGTACATATTTCATTAGAAAAATTGGTACCCGCCTGCGAGATTCGAACACCGGTGCATCGCTCAACACGAATGCACCGGACGTCTTATCCTTTAGGCCAGGACGACTTCAGGTTAAAAGTTGTCATTTTTTNAATTATAATTTTGCGGGTTTGATTTTTATTACACGATGTTATTCCTTCACCGTGGAAGTCAATCGTGAACATTTGTTAAGTACATATTTCATTAGAAAAATTGGTACCCGCCTGCGAGATTCGAACACCGGTGCATCGCTCAACACGAATGCACCGGACGTCTTATCCTTTAGGCCAGGACGACTTCAGGTTAAAAGTTGTCATTTTTTTCGCTTTAGAGTTTTTTTATGTGGCTGTAGATGAGACAGGAGCTTATGGGTTCCCAGAAAACCAGGGTACCAGAACTCATAGGTATGATAACGTGTTTGTGGCCAGATACTTTGAGATCTATGTTTCAGTTAAATTATAAAGTAGCTGTCCACTAATCAAAATGGAACTTCAGGACTGCTTCGTAGCTGAAATACATAGGATAGTGGTTATTATATGTGTCGAAGCTATTAATATAATCTACTACAATTAATTTTCAAATTTTATATATTTCTCTTTGTTACATGTTCCTTTTTTACGAGAGCTCAGAGCTTGAGTTTTAGTATAGTCAATCACACGACTGAGGGCTTGGTTGATTCCCTACTGCTAAACTTTATAAAATAAACTAATTTTACCGACAAATTTCCAAAAAAAAAGTTTCAGAACAGGATAATGAGCATTAGCTATAAAATTGTTAATCAATGAACCAATTACAAGCGTGGCAAATTCAAAAGTATTATTTATTAAAGCTTTGATATTTAATTAAATCAAATCACAGTTCCCGACAGTAATATAAATAATTAGAATACCATTGAATCACGACTGAAATGATTACGTTCATGCGTTTTAAGCACTTGGGAACAATTAAATCTAGTACTTAACAATGCTGTCATGAAAGGAAAATTGTTTAATAGGCTTTCGGTACGCTAATTTGATTGCTGCCCCTCAGTGAATTCTCTTTGACACGAGGACCGCGATTCCATGCATTTTAATTAGATTTTACTAAAAGCCGCTTTTGAAAGGCCATTTCTTCACTCATTTTTAAAATTCAAATTGGTTTTTCTAAATCGATAAAGTGTTTCAATAGAAAGTATGAAAACTTTAAAATTAGTTCTAGATTTCTCCTATTATGATCCGACTTTAAGAAAAAAACATGTGTGCAATTCACACGTGGTAGAAGTGAAACCTTCCAAAATTAAAATACAATTATCCTAAACGTCTTAAGTATATTTTATGTAAAATTTTGTCATTAGTAAATAATTGTAAGGTAGCGCCCTCTGTGAATTGATATTTTAATTTCACGTATAATCCTAAATTAAAATTCACTACAAGAGCTTTCATACAAACGTTAGTATTAAAAAATCTCACAGATGGCGCTGTATTAAATAGTATGTATATTTCTGTCTCATTCTTTGTATTTGTGTCTCTTACCTGTCGTTTTTTCCGTTGCATCCGGTTTGAAATCATAACGCTTCTAAAGAAGTTTTCACTTCAAAAAGAAAAGACTTAAAGATTATATTCTAAATCGATTTAAATCTTTTATATTTGTTAGTTACTTAGCGTTTTAGGTTTGGTACTTTATTTATAGAGGGTGAACAATAACATCATAAAAAAACAAATTACCAGTATTACAAATTTTAAAATATGTTAATTCTTATACGCGATAGTTCTTGTGACTGATCTTTAATTTAAATTAATTTAGAATTCTGTTAATATAACAAATTCATACTTAATTGTAATCAACACTTCGTATATTAAGATTTATATTTAAACACATATTAAGATTTATATTTAGACTTCAACACAAAAGCTGATTAAGATCCACCAGATCTATGTTATAGGATTCCATTATTCCACAAATAGAGTTACGTTGGTCAGAGTTATTCCGACAGGCACTATCCACAAACAAGGCACGAACGAACTTTACGCTCTCCGGCGGTCCACTCGTGAGACCGACGACATCAAAATGACTATGGACAATATCATAAAGTACATTGGCCTCCAGGTACTTGCGTCAATTCGAAAATCTGAGAAGTATAGGTTTTATAAGTAATATTATTTGAAGACTGGTAATTTCAGACAATCGGTTCTGTAGTTTGTTTGTTTTCAATCAATCTAACTTGAAATAATATGTCGTTGAAGTAAACTTAATTAAGTTTTTTACTTTATAGTCTGTTTATTTGATGTGTTTTACTAATTATTTTTTTTTTATATACATAAATGTAAAGTTTTTTCATTGATATCGTTTTTAGCAAAACGATCTACGAACTCAAAAATACCCCTTTTGATTGCGGGGGAAATTGAAATACGGAAGCCACTAGCTGGAAGCGTGTAATTGAAGTCTCAATTATGTAATGGTTGTTGTGGCTTTTAAACAAGGACCCATGATATCACTCACGCGGGCCCACAATATGCCCTATTAGCAATAATGACGTAAATATAATTCGATAATGCTTCCAAGAATGCGAGAGCTACGCAAATGATACTTTGACATCGTTTTTTAAGGTGATTGACAGTATTCACGTTGCTATGTCTATGGGCTTAGGTAACTACATTAACATCAATAGGGCCTGAGCTTGTTTCTCCATCTAGAGTAATATCCAAAGAGAGCTTGTCTATATTATTACGGTTATAAAATGTCTTTAAGCCGATTATGTAATTGAACATTGAAATATTATTTATTTTCACATCTAATACTAAAGTATTCCAATAAAAATAATTTGCTCGTTATTTTTCGTAATATTTACCAAATTGACAGATACGTGAGCCGTTTTATGGATGTCGTCTTAAAAGCGTTTTCAAATACTCGCATTTGGTTTTTTACGCACGCGGAATATCTAATGTGGGGCTTGGCTATGAACATAAATGATCTTTCAAGTATGAAGTCTAAAATGTTCACGATTCACTGAAGCAATTTCGCATTATGATGATGTTTTTTTTTTTTGGAGAAAACTGATGGTTTTTCCGCTTGGTCTACCAGGCTTTCATGTTCTGTTTTCTTGCATGCATTACTGCATTAGATCAGGGGTTCAAAACTTATTTTGTCTACTACCCACTTTGAGAATAAATTGTTTTTTGCCGCTCCCATTTTTTCACCTACTTAAAAACCACTATAGCGAGAGCCATAGGTGTCTAAGTGTCCTCCCAGATGAAGTTACAAACCGCGTCCCAAGTCTCTATACAACGCCACCATTTTTTTTTCTTGGTCTCTTACCGCTCCCCCTTTAGACCTGCAGCGGCCACGAGGGGGCGTTATCGCCTACTTTGGCAAAGGCTGCATTAGATGATTAAATGAGGTCGAAGCCTAGTTGATGTTATGTGGCCTTCAAGCACTTCAATGTGAATGCCGCTATTCATTACATATGATAAAAGATTTAGTTATGTGATAAAACGACCTGTCCAAACTGAAGTGCATGTCTGTTCCGCGGCAAGAATAGAAACTCTGGTGGTTCCCATCCATGTTAACTAACGCACAACCACCAGTAATTGTAACTATTAAATTCCACCGGTTTGATTTTTATAACATGACTAGCCGTACTCGCCCGCTTTGCTGGGCATTAAAAATTAACATTATTATTTACTAACAAGTAACTATACTTGAGACCTTAGAACTTATATCTCAAGATGGGTACCGCATTTACGATGTAGATGTCTATGGGCTCCAGTAACCACATAACACCAGGTTGGCTGTGAGCTCGTCCATTTACTAAGAAATAAAAGTAAATAAAATATTGTCATTATTATTAGGGAGTCCAACACTCATATAAATATTAGCCTATCCATTAAGTACATGTATTTTCTACATGGGTACCAAGTTTGAAGTCAATCGGATGCATGGTTCAGTAGTTATAACGGAACATCCTTAAAAACCACTGTAGATTTATACTTATAGTATGTATGTCATGTAATTTTATCATCGTAGAAGTCGATCATATGGAAACATGTTGAGTATTTCCTAAAGAAAAATTGGTATCTACTCTCCTTAAGTTTTATTGTCACTACATCTACTTTTTTCCATCTCAATTGAGGTATAATATTAAATCAACTCATCGTCAAATTCAGCTACAAGTCGACGTATTCGTATTAGACATCACTAGTTTCTAGTCTATTCATTTAGTTTAGGTACAGTTCATTAATATTCGTTCTATTCACACACAAACAACAATTATAATATTGTTTTAGTTTCTACGATGAATTTATTTCCCTGTGCAGGTAGGTGGGTCTTATTATTCAGAACCAAATTTAGCGTTGTCAATTCGATTTTATATGTCGTCGCTAATATTTCTATCTCCTTCTAGTAATAACGCTCTCTATCATGCTAATCAGTATTGATTGCAAGGAAATACCTTTACGCGTTGTTACTACTTGCACAGTAAAAATGCACTCATAAAATTGCCATGTATCGAGGAATCGGTACTCCAAAAGCTCTAAAATTATTACAACTCAAGCCCTCTTTGAAAATTCCTTTGCGGTAGACCGTGTTATTTGTTTGATATATCTCTGTTAAAATGAGTATTAAGTACATTTTTAGCACTTCATATCGACTTTTTTTTTCCACAGGAGAAAATCACCGGTTCTCCTCCACCGCGGTGGGTTATATATGGGAGTTGAACCTCACTAAAAACTCCTGCCACTAACAGCCGGCGTCCAGCCTCGGACTGGGTCGGAGCTCAGTCAGGGCAATTGAGATGGAGAGACAGGGTCGACGTAGAGCCTATTACATCCATCCCGTTATCCTCCAGACGGCGAGAAGGCGCGGTGGCTGGCGCCGGCGACACGACCACTGGTTGACGGGCCGGGAGCCCACCTTGATAGAACCGCGCTGCAACTTCCCCCGGAGCGATCGGGGGAGCGCGGTCTACCATCACCGCCACCCGTAATAGGAAGGAAGCCCGAAGCTCTTAGGGGGCCGGGTCACCGATGGGACCCCGATCACCGCGCCCCGGGCCACGACCAACGTGTAGTCTGTGTAACTTCACATCGGCTGGATAAATTTCAGCATACAAACCTGGTCCTGACCAAAAACGAGGTTTCCCTTTATAAGCACCTACGACAGAAATCAAACACACTAATAGGCACCGTGTACGAGGGAGAAACAGTTTTCGAAATGTCGGATTTTTTTTATTATAATCCATAAATCGGTATAAGGAAATTTTAAAATTGATTGATATTTAAAGTACATTTTGATTTTTTATTCATGAGTAACAGTTCAGTATTCATCGTCTGCCTAGAAATTGTTGGTCCTTTTCCTCTTCCTCCCTCTTGCGTCGCTGTCCTCATTACTGAGTCATGATCCGCCTGTATCATTCTCTCCATCTACTGCAATCCTTGGCCTCATGGAGGGCATCGTGGAGGTTGATGTCTAAACAAGATTGAATTTGGTCCGACCTCGGTTAGTCCCTTTATACACCTTTATAAATGTATAAAAAAGATATGATTGAAATATATTATTTAATCATAGAATGTGGCTGTGTGTATTTCTGAACAATATAGTAGACATAGTTAGTCAGCTGCAAGCTTAATGTGAATTGAGGAGGAAGACTTCGCAGATAACGATGTTCCTATCGACCTAGTTTTTCTTGGATCCATTGATATCGTGTTAGAGAAGGGGGCGAACTTATTTAATAACGAAGTGTTCACGAGAGCGTGAACTGTGATAGCTGAGTGCCGATTGCGTATTTAATGATTCACGTATCGATTCTTTACGGGCTTTGATTTCGAATGCATCGATGTGAAGAATTGCGATTTCATAAGAACTTAATGTTTGGAAATTTAAATCTTACATTTTAGTTATTGTTAATTTATTATCATTAAGATAAGATATCTTCACATAATTTATCTAAAAACGTAGTCTTCAAGAATTGACAAAAGTACAAATTAATAGATATAAAAAGTAATTTTTGTAAAAAACGTTATAATGTTGCTATTGACAGTATGTTTTTAGGTCCTAACGTTGTTATACAGTACATAATTGAGCGTGTGATTCCAATACTGGTGGTAGGACCTCATGTGAGTCCGCACGGGTAGGTACCACCGATCCGCCTATTTCTGCCGTGAAGCAATAATGCGTTTCAGTTTGAAGGGTGGGGCAGCCGTTGTAACTATACTGAGAACTTAGAACTTATATCTCAAGGTGTGTGGCGCATTTACGCTGTAGATGTCTATGGGCTCCAGTAACCACTTAACACCAGGTGGGCTGTGAGCTTGTCCACACATCTAAGCAATAAAAAAATACAAAAAAATACGTATGTACGTATGAATCCAGAGAAGTTAGAGACAGCTTAGTATGTGTTGAGAGATTTAGTTTTCTTTAATGTTTTCATCATTTCCTTCAATTAACTCAGCAAGTTTAGTAACCCAATCATGTTTGCACAGTAACCCAATCATGTTTGTTTACAAATCGTAACAGAATAACCCAAAGTCGCTTAAGATGTTTTGATGTCTACCAAAATTTTGAAAATGAACAGTCCGGAATATAAGTTGTTTTATTTCGTAATATTTCTTGAGATTCCTAAGCCCTTCAGCCCCATTGAGATCTTAGATCTTCACAAGCGAACAATAATTTATTTATAAGCCCTACATTTCTAGATATTAAATGAAATCTAAGTATATTTCTCTGATCAGTTTGTGACCCGACAATTTTTTTTCGTTCAATTGTCAAATGAGAATGTGATAATAATAACTTTTTTAAGTATTTGTAGTAGTTGTTTTTTTTATTAAATAAATGAATAAAGACGAAATTGTGAATGTAGTCCATTGATGCCATAAATGCATAATTCAATGATGATAAAATGCAAATGTTGCTAATTCAGAAAAGCTCCGAATTTAAGTCTTATACCTTTAAACGAGCAGTTCTTGTATATATATATAATCTGAATCTCGGAAACGGCTCCAACGATTTTCATAAAATGTAGTATACAGGGGATTTCGGAGGCGATAAATCGATCTAGCTACGATTTATTTTCAGAAAATGTTGTTTTATTCGTGTTTTATCGATAATCAACTTTATGACTCTTCCCGACCTCTAGTGGCGAATACTAATACTATCTTTCTTAATTGTGAGAAACTAACTGCTTTAAAGAAAAAAAAAGATGGCGAAAAACTGAGCAAAACGGAAAAAAGCCGGTCATCATCTAGTAATCTCGGCGGTCCGTGCTGGAGTCATGGTCCAGACGGCTGGCCGATCCTTCGGCTGGTCGTAGGACCGTCGAGGCGATTCGCCCGGTTCTTGTGAACTGGGTGAATCGTGACAGAGGACGCCTCACTTTCCGGCTCACGCAGGTGCTCACTGGGCATGGTTGCTTCGGTGAGTTCCTGCACCGGATCGGAGCCGAGACGACGGCAGAGTGCCACCATTGTGGTTGCGACTTGGACACGGCGGAGCACACGCTCGTCGCCTGCCCCGCATGGGAGGGGTGGCGCCGTGTCCTCGTCGCAAAAATAGGAAACGACTTGTCGTTGCCGAGTGTTGTGGCATCGATGCTCGGTGACGACGAGTCGTGGAAGGCGATGCTCGACTTCTGCGAGTGCACCATCTCGCAGAAGGAGGCGGCGGGGCGCGTGAGAGACGCACAGGCCCGCCGCCGTCGAGCGGGGGCCAGGGAGGCGGATATCGCCCAAGCCCTGGCCCTCTAAGTGTTTCGGGTCCCCTCACATGTCGGCCTGGGGACCGGCGAAGGGGGCCTAAGAAGACGACGTGCAAGCTGCTCTGCACGCGTTTTATGCATGAGCATCCGGGTGATGGAAGGCCGGCTATCCTCAACCCACGCTGGTTCTGACCCAGCGGGGTATTCCGTAGGATAGACCATTCTAACCGGCGCCATCTAGGCGGGCTTCGGATAGCCTGCCGACCGAGAGGGCTGGTGGTCGTGGCGCCGACGACCGCCAGTCCGGCGTCCCGAGGGGGAGGGTGATGGGAGAGATGTGCTCCGCACTAAACGCTTCACTTTCCCCCCTTTGCCTTTTCATGAGTTTTGTCTCATGCGAGGTTTGGACGTTGGTTGTTGAGAGACAGGAGGTTTTAGTCGGTTCGACTCCGACATGCCCCGCCCTCCATCCCCAGTGAAGGGCGGAAGTCCGGCGATTTCCTCCTGACAAAAAAAAAAAAAAATCTAGTAATGAACAAATAGGGCTTTTCTCATATTCGCAAATAAATTTACGTGTGTAATTTCAGTAACTACTTTATCATGTATCTACAAAATAATAATGATTATGAAGATATTCTCTTTGCTGGTTACTGGTTTATTAAAACGTAAGTTGGATTAAAAATATTATAGTCCAGCTTTACGTAGATCGCGTTTTGTCTTATCTTGTGCATAGTAAGCCATTGAGAATAATTGTGAAAAGATGTGGTTAATAGCGATATTATCCTCCAGTCGTACGAATAAAAATGCATGATTTCTTTGCATTAGAAATCGACAGGATGGTGATACTGTACCGGATCATAAGAATATCTTTAAGAAAATCAACGAAGTAGAATTTATTTTTATAGTTTAAATGCATGGGTACTGTTTTATGTACCCAAGAACAGAAGGGCAGAACTAAAGTGTAATTTTATACTTCTATTTTTAATTATTTTAATGAGTAAGTATAATTCATCTATTTATTTGAGTTTCATTCAAATAAAATGTTTCATTCGAAATTTAGTGCAATGATCGTTAAGGTAATTGATTACATTCTCGGAAGCCACACTGGATCCCTGTTGCGTATATATGTTTGTGTATTGTTCGTGATTTTTGGTGTTTCAATGTTAAGTTTGTTATTCTATTTTATACCATTTAATTAGGTTGGAAAATAATATAGTAAAGATTCTACGACTACTGGGTGAAAATGGAAAGTGTTAGTGTTACTGCACAAAGTAATGGCTGGTAGGATATTTTTCAATTATTCTCCGACTGATAGCGATGATTTTGGATAAGTATATTAAATTTACACATTTTAACTAAGCCTCTTACATACATTACATACAGTACATTTATTTTCTTTATTTTTGAAAAGTTTTTTTGGTTATCAGCTAATGAAACTTGAATAGCATCAATAAAAAAGTAGAAACAATTTACTTCTTTCTCCACCTTTACAAGAAAAATGACAAAAACAAAATAAAACAGAAAATGTAATAAAATAAATCTAAATCTTCAGTCGTCAGTGATATTGGTTGAATTTCGGTTACTTCGTAGAAAAATAGCGTAAATAGACAAGTAAATATGGCCAACCTGTTATTAAAGGGTTACCGGAGTGAATAGGAGCAATGTGGGTATCGTATTCCACTTCCACGCCGAATATTTGCTCCAATTCCGATTGTATTGACGTAACGACGATCCCACCTTTCAAACTAATGCTTAGTATTAATATTTTGAGGTAGAGACAGCCAGCAATTCTTATTAATTGGAGAAATCCTTATCAGTTATATTCGTACAGATATCTATAATATATCGATCTGCTTCATTACAAACATCCAACGATAATTTCAAAGTATTATTGAAAACAAGAAAAAAATATAGTTGTACTATTATGAGGAATTCTTTTGAATCCTAATACGTTAAAATACTCTTTCATCATTACCTTGCGGTTTTCACTACGAATTTATTCATGAAAATCGAGTGTAAGACAAAAAGTCGAAAGGTTTTTAGCGTCCAGTTATCCTTTTCATGATTTATTAATAAAAGTATTAACGGGGAGGAGAAAGGGCTCGCTTCTAGCATATTCATGAGGGCAAGGGTAGGGCTGTCAGATTTTTTGTTTTACGGAACTATTCTTTCTTAATTTTTCACTTGAAAGTAATAATAATAAAAAAAACTTTGTTAGAACTTTGGTCAGTTTTTTGTAGTTCTCTTATCTTTTCCGATCTCCAGCGTCTAGCATATTTTTTAGGTTCAATAATCACATTAAAGAAAGGTATTTACGATTTAGTTTTATCTGAAAAGAAAGTTAATCGATTTTCTACAACCATGCGATACACCATTCATATTCTAAGAAACTCCAAATTTATTAAAGACTAACATTTTCGGAAAATTACTTATGAGAATAGTGGTAGCACAAACTCTAATGTTTTATGACAATGATGATTTTCTTTTATCTCGCTGAAGTTGATACGGAAGGGATTCTCAAAGAACAACAAGATCCTTTTAAAAATTTCTTTGACGCCTGGATGTGTTTCGGTGTTAACATTTTAAAGAAAACTAATGGCCCCGCAGTAGTCGAAATTCGACTTTAACCAATTAAAATTACATAGTATAATTTTTAAATACATAGTATCAAACAAAGTCACTTTCTCTGTCCCTATATCTGTCTGTCCATATGTATGCTTAAATCTTTAAAACTACGCAACGGATTTTGATGGGGTTAATAGAATTTTAATAGATAGAGTGATTGAAGAGGAAGGTTTATATGTATAACAACATCCATTAAATAGTGGAGAAATTAATAATAAATTTCAGTTTCCGAAGCGGAGCGAGGGCGGGTCGCTAGTTCTCTATAAGTGTGGAAAATGTCATACTCCTTCGTCCGCGCAATTTTCGTAAAAAGGGATACAAACTTTTTGCTTCACGTATTAATAACCTCATTATTTCGATTGTTTACAAATTTTAAATAACGTGGTTATCTAACTTGTTAAAAGTTATTTTGAAGAACCCAACATTGACATTCGTCTTTACGCACGAACAATCTTTTTCAATTGAAATGAAGGTCAATTAGTTTCCGATTGTAAAAACAATTTCATGAGTAGATTTAGATTAATAACAAGAGATTCTTCGCGTTTACAGCCGTGTATTTTTTTCTATTTCTTTCGAACGTTGTATTTTATATTCTAAAAAAAAACGAACGCGGCAACTAAAAAAAGTGTTCATAAAAATTTCTAGATTTCTCGCCTTTCGCTTTCTTCAAATCCCTACTTAGTGCTTCTATCGAGCACGTTCCTAATTTATAGTTATCGATAAAGTAAAACAATAACTAGCTCATTTCGGAAATAAACAGTAATACAATTTCTTTTCAGGTTATGTCAACTAATCATTTAACACTACGAAAGTTATCAGGAAATTAACGTTCTGTATACATTGTGGTAGATTTAATCAGCAACTATCACTATGCAATTAGGCTAAGGCGAGGTGTGACGGGCGCCGGCAAATTAATTGAGTAAAAAGCAATTAAGAGCCGGCCGACATCGGCACCGTAGTCCAATGAAAGGAATCGGTTTTTAGAGTTCCGTGACCAAATGGTCCGCAGTTTGTTACAGTCGTTTTGATACTTTTTGGTAAATCGGAAAACGAGTTCATATGTATTATAATACTAGTTGACCCGGCAGACTTCGTAGTGCCTAAACCTAAACCTTTGTATAAAATAAACTTTAAAAAAATCAAAAGGAATGCGTCCGACAGGGGACACATCAAAGCAAAAACAAAATTGTTTGTTTTTATATAATTATATAAAATGCTCGGAATTCCGAGCATTTTTATATTTATTCATTTTCATTTTTCTGGACTTCCACGAATAATTCAAGACCAAAATTAGCCAAATCGGTCTAGCAGTTCCGGAGCTTTAGCGAGACTAACGAACAGTAATAAATTTTTATATATATAGATAGATTACGTTTTTTTTATGTTGATGGACAAAATAGAGAAAGGTTAAATATTAGGTCATGTTATTTATATACATGACCTAAATTAGAGATTGTGTAACAATAACAATTTGAGTCTCACCCGAACGGCGGTCATCGAGCATCACGGTTTCTAGTACCATGGTTCCGCACTTAACTCAAGGGGGCGCCCTGTTTTTTTCCAAATCGTGCCCACTGGACCCTTAAGGCTAAGGGTTGAACGTGTTATTCGTTGCTGCACAAATAAAAATATTCTACTGTGCTCTGAATAAAGTTACAGAGACTGTATTTTGGTTCATTTGCTACAACTTTAGCTAGTATAATCATGTATATATTAAGTTGTAATATGTATAGAACAGGTGCCACCTACCACCCTAGAAAAAATATGAAAATCGTGAAACAATTAACTAGTGCCACATTCAGACCTGGAATAGAAAATACAAATCGGACTGATTTAAAGATATTTTAATCAAGGTGCCTTTTTATGTAAATCAATAAATAATTCCCGATTCATATGTTCCTAAAGTTGAAGGAAATATGTACCAGACAAATATTAAACTATTTATTTGTTCAGACTCTTGGCTTAGAGATCAATAATATTTTCACATTTACAATGTTTTTTTTAATTTTAGCTATAAAAGATTATAACAAATACAGAACCCTTGACTGCGTAGGCTGACACGCACTTCTATAAATGTCTATTTAACCGACGTCGACATTAAATTTCATATGAAAAGAAATTTTATACAATTTCTCTTTTTCCATAATTGAATTAATATTTTGTATTAAATATATCTGATTTGTGAATCGATCTGTGTAATCAAATTTTCTTGTATTGCTTTGAAATATTCGTAGAGGATGAAATTACAATTATTTTATTGTATTATCTGGACTTTTGTTACTTTGATTAGGGGCTACAAATGTAGTTCATCCTTTGTATTCTCTCGTGATTCTTTTGTGAACCACAAAAACTGTAACCGAAACAAAAAATCTACAAATAAAATACTTTTTGAAGTTATACTTCTTTAGGCGCGTTATGAAAAATTGACGAGAGTGAAATTTTACGATGCGCGCGCACCGTGACACAAAATTAACAGAAATGAAGTTGCCCACTAAATCGCTCATTAAAATACGACCGATGTAACTTGGCGAGTCTGAATATAGCCGCAGGTGAACTTTCCGAATCGTACCGAGAATTACCGAATTTATACGATGTCAAGAAAAGGGATGTCCAATATGCGTGTTTGAGGATGTTGTTTAATCGATTTTTTTTCAAATTGATTCAAATTTAAATTAAAAAAAAAGAAATAAATTTAATAAAAATAAAGTATAGCTTCTTACGCGCGTATATAAGTAGACGCACCCTTTTTTTTAATTTCGAGATAATTTTAATTGGCTCTTGTTAATCTCTTAAATACCTTTTAAGTACGAAATCGAACTCTGAAACATAATTATTGGAATTCATATTTTAATGATAAATATAGTATTATTCCGCCTATATATATTTGGTAAGATAATGTAATTCATGTGCAGCATTAACATTAAATTTGTAACACGGGAATCCGTCGACCTAGATATGAACATCAATGATTTTGGTATGAGATTTGTACACACAAATTCGATTTTATTACGATGATACCTTTTTTTATAGACGGAAAGTCGGACACGAAAAGCTTATGCTTTGCAAATAAATGAAAAAGGTTTGTTAAAGTTACATTAGAGAGAGGAAAAAGATACTTACTTGTATGTTTTTTTTTTTTTCTTTTTTTTTTTTTTCTTTATTAGATCCATACACCTATTAGGTTAAGTCGGCTTGTATGATATTTAAATAATATTTTCTTTTACGAATATTGATTTATATACATACATACATATATTTAATAGATGAGTGGATCAGCTCATGACCCACTTATTGTCATTTGGTTACCGGAGTCCATAGACGTCAATAACAGCGTAATAATTGCAGCCACCCATCTTGATATATTAGTTCTAAGTCTCAGTTTTTACTGTACAACGACTGACCCACCCTTCAAACTCAAACGTGTTATTACTTCCAGGCAGTAATAGGCGGGGTGGTAGTACCCGGCTTTCAAGACACCCTAACACCACTTTTTCATACTTTAGGTATTGAAGGATTATTTTCCTTGTTTATCTGTCTGTTTATTTCTTGTGTTTGTAATGCGGACATTGAAATGATAATAATAAAAAAAATGTACTGTATCTTTAGCTGACAATTTTATGCTCTACTAGCTGACCCGGTAGATTTTGTAGTACCTCAATCGATAAATAAAAAACCTAAACTTTTGTATAAAATAAACTTATAACAAACAAAAGGAATCCGTCCGACGGGGGAACACATCAAAGGAAAAATAAAATTGTTATTTTTATTTAATTTCGAGCATTTTCATATTTATCTACATTTTAAACCTTCTCTGGACTTCCACAAATAATTCAAGACCAAAATTAGCCAAATCAGTCTAGCCGTTCTCGAGTTTTAGCGAGACTAACGAACAGCAATTCATTTTTATATATATATAGATATGGCTTGATCATCTCAAGATACGCATTCTCGTAAAGCCGTGAAAATGAAGTCCTGAAAAATTGCTTTTCAATACGTTCTCCCGAGACGCTGCAAATACTTATTCATAAACTTAATAGATACGTATCGCTGCAAATGGGTCTGCAGTACTAGTAAACTGAAGCACTTTGACAAGATCCCGAGGGAAATGTCGCAGGAAGCTAAAAGGGTTACATCGATCGAAAAATAACTCGGTCGTATAACTGACCTAAATCATGGGACGTCAAACATGCGTCACAATTAGGATCACATGAGCATGAATATGTTGTCAGTATACGTAACACTGATCGCTTCGTTGGTCTAGCAGTTAATGGCCACTGCGCTCTGATTTCGAATCCCTCTGTCTGTCAGTTTCAGATATTTGATATTCGAAATCTGAGTATAATTATTTTTGTCTTATATTTGTGTTTCCAGTACGCATAACACAAGGGATAGGTCCTAGCCTAGAGCGACTGAAAATCAAACCTCGAGCTCAATTTTCATAGTTACTAAAGAAAAAATAAGCTTGCTTTCATAGCGGCGCATACGTTGTTTTGTGTCAATTTAATTAATGCTTAGGTATTCAAAGTCTCATTTATTAGTGTTTTTGTCTCGTTATGATGTTTTCGGGTTTGTCACCACTTTAAGATTAATACTGTGGAAACATTAGCTGCTAATCATCAGATTGTATTTATTTAATAACAAACAACAACAGTGCGTCACTTTGGCAAACATAAATTAAATGTAATATTGTTTTTTCCCTTTTGCCATATTTTATATACTTAAGATGGGTGGTGGATGGGAAATCCAGTGGCCAGCTTGTTGTTCGCGAACTAGACATCATAGCATAATTTCTGCCGGTCTACGAATATTTTTTACTGGTGGTAGGACCTCTTGTGAGTCCGCGCGGGTAGGTACCACCACCCTGCTTATTTCTGCCGTGAAGCAGTAATGCGATTCGGTTTGAAGGGTGGGGCAGCCGTCGTAACTATACTGAGACCTTAGAACTTATATCTCAAGGTGGGTGGCGCATTTACGTCGTAGATGTCCATGGGCTCCAGTAACCACTTAACGCCAGGTGGACTGTGAGCTCGTCCATCCATCTAAGCAATAAAAAAAAAAATCGATTATGTAAGATAGACCGATGAACCCACGGCCAACGGACCATAAAGCTTTATCGGGGTAAGTGTGACTAGCGCTGCTTTGAGACAACGTTGCAAAAACACGTTTGACGTCACACATTGCTTGCGATAAAAATAAATACGAAGATAGCTTCTATTTTCATATAAAACGTTATTGAGGCTCTAATATTTTGATGATGAAAGTTTATATGCATTATGTCCCCAACGGTGTTATTCATTTTGCTGAATTCAAAAATAATAAGCCCGAAATCAACCGGTTCAAAATGTAGTTTTAAGCTCGTCTGCGTCTCAGAAAAATAAAATAATATTAAGATTCGTATCGAATTAGAATGCCACGAAAAGAAAACTGTGTGCATTATCTTCCTCCGGTATTCGCTAGTCTTAGACATAATAGCGGGAGTTTTCTTTCTTGTCTATTTTTGACTTTAATTTCCCCATTCAGTTGTTTGAATGACGTTATTTATCGCTTGAGTTCCTTTGAGTTAATTTTAGCTAATCCTAAATTAGAGTTAACACAGCTAATGTTTTTAAGGAATAAGCAAACCAGTAAAATAAATGTGTTCTAAATTTGAATCTATTGAAAATTATTATAATATATATTAAAATATGGTGCTATTTTCAAGCCTATTCAAAAATCGAACTACTGAATGTTATGTAACACATATTAACGGTATTCTTCATATTAGAAAAAAACTAACTAGGTAAATTCTAACTGTATCATCAATACTTATTTTTCTAATACAAAACAGCTGAATCGAATTGGGCGAAACATTCTTAATATTCCCAAAAATGTCGTAGAATATTTACAGCGTGACCGAGGGCTATTTTTGGGACGCCATCATAGTTTAGGACAGATGCCCTGTTTCCGAAGAGGACAAGGTCGTTTGTGTTTTCTAGGGCATTAGTATGGGGCATGTGTAACCATTCGCGTGAGGGTGTGGAGAAAAACATTTCTTCGGAAGATATATATCGAGCAATCTACTCCATTCTGGGTTAGCAGAGGTTAATGACATTTGGTTTTCCAGTTTATCGCTTTCAGTAATTTCGTGAGTTTTCTGTACATTGTGATGCAATCGTTGTTTCGTATTAATGGATATTCTGTACATTCGTTTTTTTTATTTTATTTTTTTTATTGCTTAGATGTGTGGACGAGCTCACAGCCCACCTGGTTTTAAGTGGTTACTGGAGCCCACGGACATCTACAACGTAAATGCGCCAACCACCTTGAGATATAAGTTCTAAGATCTCAGTATAGTTACAACGGCTGCCCCACCCTTCAAACCGAAACGCATTACTGCTTCACGGCAGAAATAAGCAGGGAGGTGGTACCTACCCGCGCGGACTCACAAGAGGTCCTACCACCAGTTATTTGTTCAATTATTTTATTGATTGATACCCATTTTATAGGCCGTTATTAGGGAGTAAATTGTTAATTAGTATAAGATTTCGTTACATTACGTATCGCTTATTAACCAGCTCTGGCAGATGTCTAATCGATTATAGCAATTGACTGTCGATTAGCTTATATAAAAACAGTCCGTCAGGATATTTCTTAGAACAACTGCTATCTTCGAGCAATTGTTATCAATACTGCTGCTGCCGATTTCAGCCTTTTGAGGCAGTAACGCCTTTTGGGTTTAAAGGGTGGGATATACTTTGTACTAAACAATTTGGTGGTTGGTAAAACCGCTGAAGGTCAGATTGCCGTAATCTTGACTGCCCGTTTACGTTAACGGAGATGACTACAAACTTCCAAGCAGCTTAAATCTTAATTTAACTAAAGACAATAACGACTTAACAATTTACCTAAAAAACAATGACAATTCATTATTTTTACTTGTTTTAGGTAATGGCGCTATGAAAACGTAGGTATTGTTGATTATAGATACGTTATCGAGTTAGCTTAGTATCTTAGCGGGAAATTTTGAAACTAGTTTCAGTTGTGGAAATAAAATGGTTTTTCGAGTTACATACTAATACTATTAATGAATATCGGTTGATTGACATTTATCAATACATACTAGCCGTGGCCACACTTCACACGTATAGTTTTTTGAACTAAAACCTTTTGCTATATAGGTATTTAACATATATTTATTCGAAACTAGTTATTACTACTACTACTATCTACTACTAGTTATTACTAGTTTTGAATATCCATCCGCGTGCGAGGGGTACTTGTGACATTTTATTCTAAACGAATCATGTATATTATAATATCAGTACCAGAACATATTGGAGTTTTAATCTAAACAAAATAATTCGTGCTTAGCACTGTCTAGTACATTATGAAGTCTACATTCTACATCACACATTGGTGATGATAAATGGCCTGATATACTTTGTTGAAGCAACTCACGTATGCAAGATAAAGGAACTAAATTGTTTGTACAGCCATTGGAAAAAAAGGATTTTATTTTATATCCAGTAATAAGCTTATTCTTTGTGTAAATTTACCTAAGTAAGTAAGGCAAGTAAGCAAAGAAATAACTTAAATATTACGATCTGCAAATCTAAACGGCCGTCTGGTGTAGTGGTAAGTGACATGGTCACTACACAAGGGGGTCGCGGGTTCGAATCCCGCCAAGGGAAGGTATTTGTATGATAAATATAAATGTCTTTTCCAGGGTTATGGATGTATATTAAATATGTGTATGTGTATAATAAAAATCTTATATTTATTTCCGTTATCTGGTACCAGTAACACAAGTTCTTTACGAACTTATCACGGGACCAGTTAACCTGGCGTGACTGTTAGTAAAATATTTATTTATTTTAATAATAAATGCAAACTCAACAGACCAATATCTGAAAAACAGAGGGCATAAGTATTTCAAAAATGGTAACGCACGCTTTTCCACATATAAATATTTTTGACGGCAAAGTCATGGATTTGAATATTTTGTGTGAAATTAACTACCTACGTAATTGTTCGATCACACGTAAAGGCGCACCGGAGTGTTTCTCTATATTATTGCACGGAAATTTATTTACCTCAAATTACCAAATGTATTTTGTATCTAATCCGGAATGTTCAGAATACTTGGAATTTGGGGTAAATATTTAATGTGCTTCTATGTGGTAGTCTTTTCGAGAGGGGAAAAGATTAAAAGGACGACCGTTCCAAAGGTGGGTAGACGATATAAAAGCCGTTGCAGGCTCTACGTGGAAGAGGAAATGCCACGACCGGAACTTATGGCAGGATTTGGGGGAGGCCTATGCGAAAGCAAATCAATCTTAGCCGATGTCAAATGAAAAGAAAAATGTACCTAAATATAAATTAAGGTTGTTAATAAAGGCTTCTTTATCTTTATCTTTTATGTGGTAGTCAGTTTTTTACACTAGATAATATGTAGATTATTTCTAAGACTTGCTTTTTATATAATGGGTGTTTCCGTTGTCTCACGAAGAATATATTTAATTTTAAAGTACGTAAGTAAATAATACTTCTATTTTTTTTCTACATGTAACAAATTCAAACTAACAAACATATTTTCAATTTTTAATCATCATCATCATCATCATCATCATCAACAGCCCACAGTCGTCCACTGCTGGACATAGGCCTCTCCCAATCTACACCACTGAGCCCGGTCTGCGGCTCTCCTCATCCACATCTTGCCCCCTGGCTAGATGGTGCGATGACCTCCGCACGGTGGCCGGCAATTTTTAATATTGTTAATAAATTCGAATCGTAAAACTTAAAATCTTTACACAAAAGTTGTGTTTGACCTTTAATAATAATTTTTATATAATCACTTTTTTTAATTGCTTAGATGGGTGGACGAGCTCACAGCCCACCTGGTGTTAAGTGGTTACCGGAGCCCATAGACATCTAAAACGCAAATGCCCCACCCACCTTCAGATATGAGTTCTAAGGTTTCAGTACAACAGCTGCCCCACCCTTCAAACCGAAACGCATTAGTGCTTCACAGAAATAGGCAGGGCAGTGGAACCTACCCGTGCGGACTCACAAGACGTCCTAAAACCAGTATTCTAGAACAGACTAAACGGAAATAAATTTTAGAAATTAACCCAAGTGTCAATAGTGGCAAATTCGTAATTTAGTACTAGACTTTAGTTGACACATTGCGATGTCAAGTATAGTGAAACCGTGCTCTATGGGCAATATTATGTCGTCACCAGATTCGAGAACTAATGATTCTTTCATTTACCGTGGTAACGACCGACGGCTCGGTAATATATTATTTCATCAAGCAAGTCACTCGGTCGGACAATTTGAAGTATTGGAAATTAATCTTGGCCTTCAGATTTGGCTAAATTTGAATTTGATGCGAAAACAACTGAGCGATTTACAAATCAAATTTCTGAGAATTATTCAAAATAGATCTATAAATAAGTGAAAGTGATAATCGCCATATAACTATATTTAATTTTTTATTTATTTATTAGGCACACAATACACATCACAAGCTAAAAAGATAGATAACAGCACAAGTAAAAAGAAACAAAATCTGGCTTGCAACATAAGTTATGTGCGCACGGCCAAACAAGACAAAGTGCTGAATTTATACACAATGTTCCTTACAACTATACGACAAAACAACAAAATAACAAGAACTAATCTAACTTATAATGTAAGGAAATAATAATTATATATGCTACGTTTTCGTTCGTTTGCGCCTTTTCTGAAAAATCACCATCGATCTGAAAGGCTGCCTCGTTAATCGACAAGGAAAACTGAGGCATTTCATTGATTGAGCCATTTTGTCTTTATTTCACGCCTTTGTCTGGTCATGTTTGAAATCGGCTTCCGTATTCAACGATCCACGGCTTAATCAAATTTATTACTTAATTTTTAATGATATAAGAAAAACATAGTTAGTAAAAATATGGATAAATAATATTGAAAATTATTATAGGGTTCTATTTATTTATTTAATAATACTCTTAAAATAAAACAAGATATTATTCAAAACTCATCAGAGGTACGTTATCTGGTGGATGCGAATTACACAAATAATAGGTTTTTTAGTTTTTGTGTCCTTGCCCGGTATTCTCAATATTAGCATACAGGGAATGGATTATTTGACGAATTAGGATTCGCCTGTAAATAATTATTTACGAGAGTTTATCTCATTCATTCAAACAGTGCGCTGATAAGGAGTTATTGGCTTATATCAGGGCAACGATGAAAAACACCGATCCTACTAATAAATTACGATACACGAGCTTCTGGGATCAGTTGATTTATGTAACACATATCGCCGTGATGGCATTGTTCAATTTAGTAAATACGTTGATGTTATTCTCTGAACTACTTTGTGAACATAATTGAATATCATTATTAGTGTTATAACTGGCGTATTGTCATGGTTCAGTCATGGATTTAGATTTTAAGCGCGGGATAGATGTTGTAGAATGGAATTGAAATTTTGACGTCATGCTTAAAGACGGGTAGCAGTATTTAAGTCGTGAGATCTAAAGGCTCCGGTGACCATGGCCATAGAGTCATGAGCTTGAACACCTTCTAAATTCAAAAAAGGAATTATTTTCAATTGAATCTCAATTTTGTGTAATAAACTCCAGTGTTTGAAAAAAATATTTCATGAGGAGTTGACCTTTTCTTCTAGCTATTCACAACGCATTGAATATTTTAAGCGTGTACCCGGTTTAATTTGTTTCAGCGCTCGCATTCTCTCCGAGTCCGGAATTCTTTGCATGAGACTTCTAACCGCAAGGATTTCTCAAACTGCATTCTTCTTTCATTTAATCATACAATTATTTTTTCTGTTTACTATTCGAATCGCATTCGTTTTTCTAATTCAAACATTTCGAATGTTCGCTGTTCTTCACTTCACTTCCTATTCGTACACTCTTGACAGAGTGGTCGTGGTCATGCATCAGTCGGATACGACCTACTCATAACTCTCGTGGGTAATTAGTGCAGTGGTTTCCCGTTGCCTTCTGCACCAGCATTTTAGGGGGTATTTGATCCCCAAGGTTTCTGACGCCTCTTCCGTACAGGTTGTCCTGACGGGTGTGTATGGTTATACCGCCATTGCTCGGTCGCCATTGCCCCGTTCGTTCTCTAGCAGTTTCTTTACTATAATACCAGTTGTAGCCTTAACGATAAAAAAGCGTTTGAATTTAGCATTTTTAATACTTTTTTATAATACTATATATTATGTTTATTTACTATAATACCATTACTTTGGTTTACAACATCTAGGTTTAGACCATATAATCTCCAAAGACTACCATTTTCGAGCTAGTAAAATCGACCTGCGAAAACAAAGCAGATTGTTTTCGCTGTTCTAAGATATGTAAAAACAGTGCTTACTTTAATACTTTTTAAGGTTACTAAGTTAGGTAGCGAGGTGTGTCTGCGTGGTACTCAGAGGTTAGTGAAGCCCATAGAGATAACAACTTCAATGCCGGCAACCATTTTGAGATATGAAGTCCGCGTTTCCATTGTATTGAATAACGGTTGGCCCAAATTTAAAACCGGAATGCAAGACTGATTCGATTCAAAACTTAGACAGTATGGTGGTGCCTATCCGTGCAGAAAGCTCAACTAACCAGTAATAATTACGAAAACTCATAATTATTAAGTTTTCGATTTTTATTACACCACATTAATATATAGCGTTGTATATATTTCCTTAGAAAAATGGTACACGTGAAATAATGAAGTCTTTTACGGTGTGTAATATTTTGGTTTTCTTAGTTTTTCATCCTTAAATTAAATTTCTCTTGTAATAGAATGGAATGCTGTGTATAAGAGAAATGACCTAGCTCGCCTTGTCCTTTCCCTCTCTCCACGGTCGAGTGGTACGCGAGACGCTATGTCTATTTTCTCACTCTCGCTCTTCCTAAATTGTATCTTTTCTCTCTAGCCGTAACGAATCTGTTGCGAGTTAAATTTTACTCTCAACGGAACCTACAGAAGTTTCAATAAAAAAAATGGTAACTGCCTGCGAGATTGAAGTATCGACTTAGTCCCATTTCTCGATATGGGTACGCCGATAACGGTACATTGTAAGCCATGATGACTTTTAGAAATTATCGTAAAGGTAACGTCATCGTCGCGTATGGACCTTGATAATTCCAAGAGCATAGGCAAGCTAGAGCGTGCCACTGAAGACTATCTTCAAACTTCATTGAAAAACAGGAATGTCAGAGCGCTCAATAAGCACCGTGTAACGCTTACTAATTAACAAATTACGTCTGCTTCTTCAATTGGAAATGACCATTGTGACTCTGTAAGACTATAAAAATCTTAAATATTATTTCTGCACTCACCAGAGAATTCTTGGTCGGCGTTGATGGAGCACTCTGAAAAAAAGGGTTAATTCAATTAAATTTAGTCGGATCCCCACTTCCACGGAACGATGTGACAAGAAAGAATCGTATTTCTAATAAAGAGAGAGAGAGAGAGAGTAAATTAAGATAGATGCAACTTTTACGGGGAGCTGACAGTAATACGTGGCTTTTGTTTGTTAATTCAATGGGGGAATTCGATTTACACCTGTTACCTAGTCTTATTATTATTATTATTACCGCAAAGATTGAATGAAATATAAAAGTAGAGAAAATTAAATATTCTGTCATAGAAAAGTTATAGTAGTTAAGCACAGAATTGAAATGCATATAGCACTGTAGTCGTCCGTGACCACGAAAACTGTAAAGAATGCGAAACGTCAATTTTCATCGATATTCCAAGCGTAATAAGAGTTTTAGTTACATCTACTACTGTTTTTGAAGTAAACTTTATTTTATGTTTAACTTGAAGTTTCAATATCATTTAAATCCGAAAAACACAATATTAATTGTTAATCTTCGTACTAAATTAATTGAAAATTTTGCTATTTCAATAAACAACAAGCTTCAGTTAATTGCGACTGTGTAAAGTTTTATCAAACAAACATTTCAAATTTATTGCCTCCGGGTTAAATGTTAAATATTCCACAATGTGAACATCAAATCTTTGGGAAGTATGATTATTTGTACAACTATGTACTGTTAAGTGCCTCTTAGTAACATATTTCATGCATGTGTTTAACTGCGTTTATAGATCATTAATTACCTATATTTACAGTCGTCTGCGGTGGTGAAGCGAGCTCTCTCAAACACCTAAATATTTACAACCAATATTTGGACAAAAGCCAAATGTTAAATCGACCCTCAAAATAGATACATCACCTAAACGTTTTATTGTGATCCGTTGGATACTCAAATTCTGGTCAACATGTCAGTTTTTAAAGAATTACCATTTAAAAATAAGTTATTTGTTTTTACGATGGAGAACTAATGGCTCGTATAGCATGTTCATGTTAAGCTGTTATGCTGAATTCAATTTCTAAATGTTGTTTGTTAGTGTGTTCAATAAAACAGATAGTACTGACCGAAAATTTTGAGGAAATATTTTATGCAATCCTGTGATCTTGTTATTATTGATACACGATAACACTAAAAAAACATTTGATTGTTTTTTTAATCTAATTAAAAAATACAATATTATTTATGCTTAGTTAATATTATATTAGACTTCGTGTACTCATTTGTTGAGTTTTAGCTTTGAAAGCGGCTTCCTATTGTACCTATTTTGATATTAACGAGAATCGAATTAACAGAACGATAAATGAAATCATATTAGTTTTAATTATTTTATAGAGTGTTGTATTATATATTTTTTTATTTTGTCATAGTTTAGAAATTTCTCAATTAGTGTGAAATAACATGAATATGAATACTACCCATCCTAGTCGTGAAATAGCGTCGTTTTTAGACTATATTCTGATAAATGCCGCATACACTATACTTTGGTCAGACTAGCTCAATACATTATGCAAGCACATTATGATTGGCTCTTGAATTCATCAGGAGATTCGTGTATTAATTTCACAGTAAATTTATGCACAGAAATACCTAGTCAGGTCATAAATTCTGTCACATGTTTAATGTAAAATAATTGAAACAAGTTTATTCATTATGTAACCTTTCCATTGTAACCATTCATATACCAAAATGAACTTAACAAAACATAGATTCTTATGACACTAAAGTTTATTCAAAATGACCTCCGTGATTTTGAATACAGGCCTTCAATCTGCGCGGCCAGTCGTCTATCGCAGCACGAACGAGGTCCATGTCAATATCGGCGGCTGCCTTAATCAAGGATGTCTTGAGTGACTCCAAATTGGGATGAGGCTTTGAGCACGCCTTTTCCTCCAAGTGTTGCCATATCTTGTAATCTAACGGATTCAAATCTGGACTGGAGGAGGGCCAGTCTTCGTGCCGGATGAAGTCGATTTCACGCGCCGCCAGCCAGTCTTGTGTGCTCTTCGCTCTATGAGCTGGCGCCGAATCTTGTTGGAATACCCAGTGCCTGTTATTGAACATGGTATGAGAAACAGGTTCCACAAGGTTCGTCAGGACTGTATTTTGATACACAACTGCATTCGTTTTTACACCTTTCTCACAAAAATGTACCTCTGTTAAGCCCCAATAAGAAACTCCCAACCATACCATGAGCGAGGATGGAAAATGACCTCGTTGGACACGCGGAATACGGTTGCTCGCTTCTTCACTACTGTGTGCGTACACCTTATCATTTTGTTTGTTGTAGCTCTCTTCTACGGTAAAAATTTTTTCATCCGAAAAAAGAATTTCCCGATATTTTTTTCCCGCGTACCGCTTCAACAAAGCGCGGCATCTCTTCAGTCTCAGGTCCATTAGACGAGCATTCAAACGATGTCCTGTTTTTCTTCGATATGCCCGAAGCCCTAAGTCTTCATTTAACACCCTTTTCACCGTGGTTCTGCTTAACCCCATCTGAAGGGCCAACAGTTTCTGCTTACATTTGGGATTTCTTTGAATTCGCGCCTTCACAGCTTTTATCACTGCTGGAGTCCTAACAGACCGAGGGCGACCACTTCTTGACCTGTCATCTACACTAGAGTCTTCATTGTATTGTTTGATGGTACGATAAACGAATCTTTTGGTTATATTCAAATTTTTCAGTATGATAAAAATTTGAATTGGCGCGTAGCCGCAACGATGCAACGCAATAACTGCAACACGGTATTCTTTAAGCGTCCACTCCATATTTAAAAATGAGTAAAATTCTAAAAGTATACATTTTTATTTTCATGAACAATTCGAAATTCTAATTCAGTAATTTTTTTTGTGGCCAGAGCATTCTAAAAGAAAAGTTTTTACTGTGTGACAATACTTATGACCTGACTAGTTAATTGTGTTAAGTTGAATTGTAACCTGTTCACTATTTTTTATAGATTTTTTATTAATGTGTAGTCTCGCAAAGTGTCGTTTTCGAACGAAGTTCCTTATTATAAAATTATACGGGTATACATATTTTATTATGATTTTTTTATTGATAAAAAAAAATACTACTTTACAAAGTTATCAAGTGTCCCACGACCCCACACTTTGTTTTTATCTTGTTCAAATGTATTATCAAACTATTTCGTGAAGGTCTAAGGATTTTTTTTGTGTATCCTAATTTATCTTTGTAACACGATACAAGACAATACTGACGTTTGACCTCGCTTTAACGCGACGCATGATTCATTGCTTGTTTTATAAAAGCTTTCACTGTTGTTTCACAATGAAACGTACATCAGAGGAGGAAATACGAGAGGAGCAACGCAACAAATTTCAAGACATAATTCTCAGATGCGAGATATATATTTTTTGTTCTGTAAATCACGAAAGAACACATCCACGTAAAAGAATACGTGATGTGAGTCGAAGGACCATTTTTTCAGAGGTTTTTTTTTTGTTGCGAATTTACGAAATAGGGATTGAAGAAGACATGACTTAATACTTACCGGGTGATTAACAATGATTTAATGAAATTCAAAAAATATTTATAAACGAATAAATACAGAATTACGGTTAGCTTCAAGCGGACAATGACTATTTATTGAACACTATGTCGTTGCACGGCCGTCAGTAATGCTTCTTTTACTTGATATTTCTTTAAAGTATGTAACGAGACCGTGAAAATTCACGGTCTAAAATTGCTCTTCTAGGTAGATGAGCATACGGCCCACTTGATGGTGAGTGGTTACCGTTGCCCATGAACATCAGCAAGCCAGTGACAGAGTCAAGCCGCTGCCTACCGTCATATATATAGCATACAGAATATATATTATTAAAAATACACCCAAAATGTCGAATCACTGCTAGGATCCATTTTGTATATAAACAGCGAAATACTTCTAAATCAAACCCGCCAAAATATTGATATCAGGCGTGAGTTAACACCCTCGTAAAACATGGTTACAACCAGACCGATCACGACTTTCCAATTTAGACGACATACGAACGTTTTACGAGGAAATAAAATAGGCTACTGCTATGTTTGAAGTTTGAGTGCGAAGGCATGGTTAATTCAGATCAATACGTAGGCTTAAAGTGGAAAAATCAATAGCATTATACAAGTTGATAGCATTAAGCTAAATCGGAGGCGCTGAGGCAGCTGTTAGCAATTCCCACAACTTCTGGCTGAGCCTTTACTTGCCTCTTTGTCCTGGTGAAACTGGAAAAGCCTCCAAGCCACCAGTAATCTTTCAAACATAAAAAAGCTAAATCAGGCACGTGGGTTATGGAGCTAACCAATATCGTTCAAGATGAAGCCTTTTTACGCCTCAATTAAAACATATTTGGCGTAGTTCAAAGAGATCACGTAGATAGATTATTGTTTTCTCTAAACGAGTAAAAACGAATTGTACTCAATATTCAATTGCCTATTGAAGTAAAAAGAGCTCATGTTGTTCATTTATTAGATGTTATGAAAACTATTTTATTTTCAGGAATTTATGTTAGCAGAGTTTTAATTGTGAAACTTTATTTAGTGAACAAGTTAGTTGAGCTTACACGATTTCAAACGAAAACTAAATATTTGTATGGTTAAATTAGCATATTCATGCGGTGTGTAAATTCAAAATTTGATTCAAAGCCAACACAAAACGCGTGTCTGTGAAATGTACAAGTGTGTAGTTGACTTTTATGTAATTTTGGCGAATTAAGTTATGACTAGTGGTCCCGCAGTAGTCGAAATTCGACTATAATTAATTGAAATTGTAAGTTTGTACATTATTATGATTCTGTTTTCAAAGAGTATTATACTTCTATAATTACAAATTTCGCCAAGACTACACTGTAGAAAAATATTAATAAAGACAAACAATATTAAATTTAGTCGATTCTCAATTTGACCACAGACGTCAAGAACAAAAGTTTGACAATAATTATATTGTAAGCACGTGTGTGTGCGTCAAATACATGGTAGTGTGTGTAATGTTTTTTTTATTGATTTAATATATATTTTTAGGCATAATTTAAACAAATATTAACATTCTGCACTCCTTCTCTATATTCTCTATAAGTGTGGAAAATTTCATACTCCTCCGTCCGCGCAATTTTCGTAAAAAGGGGTACAAAGTTTTTTCCTTCACGTATTAATAAATAGATACTATATTTTTATTGCTTAGATTTTTGGACGAGCTCAAGGCCTACCTAATGTGAAATGGTTACCTACCCTTCAAACCGAAACGCATTACTGCTTCATGGCAGATATAGGCAGGGTTGTGGTAACTACCCGTGCGGACTCACAAGACGTCCTATAATAACGTTTGATTAACATAATTCACACATTCTTGTAAATAAATCGAAAATCCAAGACTAAAGAACTTTATTTATTGATAAGATGAACTAACTGAAGGCTCGCCTGGTGTTAAGTGGCTACCAGAATCCATAGACTTCAGAATGCGAATGCCGCTACCCAATTTCGGACATGATGTCAAAGTCTCAATATAATTTATAGTGGCTTTCCACCCTTTAAACTCGAGCACACGACTGTAATGAGTAATTATCCAAATAAAAATATTTTTGATGGCGCGATTCCTTCATTGTGGAGGTCGTGAAAATATATTAAGTACGCATTTACTTAAACAAAAATTGTAACTGTTGGGATCTAAAAATGATATATTATCCTTTAGACCAACGAATCCCAACCTGTGGTCCTGTTGGAGGTACGTGAACATTATATTGGTAAGCAATAAAAAAAAATAATATATCATGTTCAAATCAGACCAGTGTCTCAAATAGCAGACTGAGTATTCCAACCTATGACGATGCTTCTAGGATATTTTGAACCAATACTAATAATCAAAATACACTCACTACGTACGCTAGTTTAAAGCCTAAATTAATTTATAACAATTAAATCGGTGGAACTTTGTAAGTAAATCACAAACGAAAACCTTATGCCATTAATGAGTCATCACTACATAGTATAAAACAAAGTCGCTTTCTCTGTCCCTATATCCCTATGTATGCTTAAATCTTTAAAACTACGCAACCGATTTTGATGCGGCTTTATTTAATAGATAGAGTGATTATTTATTTATTTATTTTTATTTATTTATTTTATTAGGCTCACAATACACATCACAAGCTAAAGATACATAAAAAACACAAATAAAAAGAAACAAAATCTGGCTTGCAACATAAGTTATGTGCGCACGACAAAACAAGACATATAGTGCTGAATTTGTATAACAATGTTCCTTACAATTATGACAAAACAACACAATAACAAAAACTAATCTAACGAANTCGTAAAGAACTTGTGTTACAGGTACCAGATAACGGAAATAAATGTAAGATTTTTATTATACACATACATATATCTAATATACATCCATAACCCTGGAAAAGACATTTATATTTATCATACAAATATCTTCCCTTGGCGGGATTCGAACCCGCGACCCCCTTGTGTAGTGACCATGTCACTTACCACTACACCAGACGGCCGTTAATAGATGTTATGAAAACTATTTTATTTTCAGGAATTTATGTTAGTAGAGTTTTAATTGTGAAACTTTATTTAGTGAACAAGTTAGTTGAGCTTACACGATTTCAAAGGAAAACTAAATATTTGTATGATTAAATCAGCATATTCATGCGGTGTGTAAATTCAAAATTTGATTCAAAGCCAACACAAAACGCGTGTCTGTGAAATGTACAAGTGTGTAGTTGACTTTTATGTAAGTTTGGCGAATTAAGTTATGACTAGTGGTCCCGCAGTAGTCGAAAGTCGACTATAATTAATTGAAATTGTAAGTTTGTACACTATTATGATTCTATTTTCAAAGACTATTATACTTCTATAATTACAAATTTCGCCAAGACTACACTATAGAAAAATATTAACAAAGACAAATAATGTTAAATTTAATCAATTCTCAATTTGACCACAGACGTCAAGAACAAAAGTTTGACAATAATTATATAGTATGCACGCGTGTGTGCGTCAAATACATGGTAGTGTGTGTAATGTTTTTTTTTATTGATTTAATATATTTTTTAGGCATTATTTAAAAAAATATTAACATTCTACACTCCTTCTCTATATTCTCTATAAGTGTGGGAAATTTCATATTCCTCCGTCCGTGCAATTTTCGTAAAAAGGGGTACAAAGTTTTTCCTTCACGTATTAATAAATAGATACTATATTTTTATTGCTTAGATTTTTGGACGAGCTCAAGGCCTACCTAATGTGAAATGGTTACCTACCCTTCAAACCGAAACGCATTACTGCTTCATGGCAGATATAGGCAGGGTTGTGGTAACTACCCGTGCGGACTCACAAGACGTCCTATAATAACGTTTAATTAACATAATTCACACATTCTTGTTAATAAATTGAAAATCAAAGTCCAAAGAACTTTATTTATTGATTAGATGAACTAACTGAAGGCTCGCCTGGTGTTAAGTGGCTACCAGAATCCATAGACTTCAGAATGCGAATGCCGCTACCCAATTTCGAACATGATGTCAAAGTCACAATATAACTTATAGCGGCTTTCCACCCTTTAAACTTGAGCACACGACTGCTTCACGGTCGAAGTAAGCGGGATAGTGGTATCTACCCATGTGGGAGTAAAGTACCCTATCATCAGTAATTATTCAAATAAAAATAATTTTTATTACGCGATTCCTTCATTGTGGAGGTCGTGAAAATATATTAAGTACGCATTTACTTAAAACAAATTGTAACTGTTGGGATCTAAAAATGATATCTTATCCTTTAGACCAACGAATCTCAACCTGTGGTCCTGTTGGAGGTACGTGAACATTATATTGGTAAGCAATAAAAAAAAAAGAATATATCATGTTCAAATCAGACCAGTGCCTCAAATAGCAGGATGAGTATTCCAACCTATGACGATGCTTCTAGGATGTTTTGAACCAATACTAATAATCAAAATACACTACGTACGCTAGTTTAAAGCCTAAATTAATTTATAACAATTAAATCGGTGGAACTTTGTAAGTAAATCACAAACGAAATTATGCCATTAATGAGTCATCACTACATAGTATAAAACAAAGTCGCTTTCTCTGTCCCTATATCCCTATGTATGCTTAAATCTTTAAAACTACGCAACCGATTTTGATGCGGTTTTTTTTAATAGATAGATTAATTGAAGAGGAAGGTTAATATGTATAATAACATCCATTAAATAGTGGAGAAATCAATAATAAATTACAGTTCGAAGCGAAGCGAGGGCGGGTTGCTAGTTACTGAATAAATCAAAACGAATGTTGTGTCCTCAAAAGCGTGCTCTGAAATTAGCTGATGTTTACGCACAAAATCTCATTTGAGGACGGATATCGGCTGGTTATCAGTGCCGCCCTTTTAGATTGGCTTCATTTCCGAGACGAGCCGCTGCCCTCAATTAGAGAAGTGCCCGTCGGCCAGTTCGCTATTTTTAAAAGTTTCTGCGTCAATTGAAGTCGTTTATGAAAATGGTTACGACAAAACCGAACAAGCGATTTCATTATATTATATTTATATATGTACTAGCTGACCCGGCAGACTTCGTAGTGCCTCAATCGAGAAATAAAAGACTAATAAACTTTTGTATAAAATAAACTTAAAACAAACAAAAGGAATCCGTCCGACGGGGGACACATCAAATTGTTATTTTTGTTTAATTCCGAGCATTTTCATATTTATCTTTACCTTCTAAACTTTATCTGGACTTCCATAAATAATTCAAGACCAAAATTAGCCAAATCGGTCCAGCCGTTCTCGAGTTTTAGCGAGACTAACGAACAGCAATTCATTTTTATACATATAGAAGAAGAAGATAGAAGATAAGTAGGCATAAATGTTACGTAATAAATATAGAATTTATAAAGAGCGAAATATTAAAACTTCAATGTATTTCTAGTTCATAACAAACGCTTCGCTAGTGAACTATGGATTTTATTGTGATAATAAAAAATATTCGAATTCATGATGGACAGCTTGAATAATATCTAACTGTAACTGTGGTGGAAATAGACCAGATAGTGGTACCAATCCGTATGGTACTCACACCACACCCTGCCACCAGTACTCAAGGAATTGGGGTTAGGTGTGATGAAGATTAGCATCAAAAGAACGAAGCTCAAGGCAGTAGAGGTTCATCACCCAAAGAAGGATCCTTATTTCGAAACACAAAAATAACTAAACTTAATACTAAGTGAAGTTCTAACTCTATACCACTATAAATAAATTGCCATATGTGTATTTGGAAGCGACATGTGGTAAGGCCATTATCATATATTATAAATAGATTGTTTGTTTACTGTTCGTTCTATATCTATCAGCCCACAGATTTGTTTACTCTTTAAACTTGAGAGATTAAAATTTTTTTAAAGAGATGCACATCTCTATATATTATATTCTATTATGATACAAACACGTCTACTTAATGGGCTCGTATGGGCAATGAGGATCGATTGGCTAAGTTGCTATGTTATTTTTCCTTTATGGGCTTCTCAGATGTCCGGGCACGTGTGGAGATGATTCAATAACCAGCCAAGTTATCCAACAGTTATTATGTTGTTCGTGACGTTTTTCCACAACTTCCTCTACGAAGATTGTTATGTGATTCATATACGGAGTAGTTTTTTTATGAACCGTTTATATATAAGAAGTAAAGTGTTCACTGAATGAATTCGTTTAATTTTCTCATTTAATAATTTTAATAAATTATTCTTAGCTTTCGTTTTTTATTAAGAGCTTATTTTAGATCACGAGATACATGTTTATTTACTTTTGTATATCACACGGCGAAAAAAAAACAAATATGTATTTAAAATTAGTATCGTAGTTTAGATGATTACTAAAATTGGTACAAACCATTGTACCCATTGAATTTGAATCCCAGCGCATTTGTATCACTCGGTACAATCGATGTCAATCGAAACTTTCAAAATTTGCATGATCCGTTTGCAGTCTTTTGTCTATCATTTAGCCCACAGACGTCCACTACTGGTCATAGGCCTCCCCCGTGCCTCACCACAACGATTATTCCCAGTAGCAGTATGTAATTTTGTAACTTAAGTATCACGGTAATAATATATTTTACAAAGCAATTTACTTTTACCAGGGACGATCTAGATTAGAATATACCTAGATATGTACTAACGACCCCGCCTAGTGTGATAAAGGTCTTAACCCTTTTTAAGAAATAGATTTAAGAATTTTTAATAGATTTTCCAGTTTCATTCAACACACAATAAGAGTTTTATAAGTCAGCATCTTGTCTCAAAGGCTTCCTAATACAGCCTATTATTATAAAAAATTATGGAGGAAAAAGATTGAGGGTGCTTGCTCTAAGCCATTCCGTACAATTGTGAAGAAAATTTCGGCGGAATCGCTGACAGCTCTTAGATATCTGTGGCCTCGAAACGACCTTATTTAATGCTTACTTTCCTCTTTACTTACTTGTAATCGCGTGTTTTCGGATCTTTTTTCTAATACGCACAATTCGCGTACCTACTTTGCAAAAAAAATTGTACTTAAATTTATTTCTTTTTTTTAATTTAGATTTTAATCAACTTGAAAAAAAAATCGATTAAACAACATCCTCAAACACGCATATTGGACATCCCTTTTCTTGAGATCGTATAAATTCGGTAATTCTCGGTACGGTTCGGAAAGTTCACTTGCGGCTATATTCAAACTCGCCAAGTTACATCGGTCGTATTATAATGAGCGATTTAGTTGGCAACTTCATTCTGTTAATTTTGTGTCACGGTGCGCGCGCATCGTAAAATTTCACTCTCATAAATTTTTCATAACGCGCCTAAAGAAGGATAACTTATAAAAAAAAATTTTTTTGTTATCTGTGATCCTTCAAACTGTGATACTATACTATACTATACTATATTATTACACAGTTAATCTGAGCATAGATAATGAAAATATAAATACTATAGTTAACATAAGCACTGTTTTTGTATATATATTTTTTGGGGCTGAAAAATAGCTCATATATAGGTAGCAGCCACCCTGTACGATTTTTCGTGATTCTGCGCGTCTATGGGACGACGATGAGAATGTGTAGTTGTGTACAAGCCAGGTTCGCTTACTACATAAGATTCACCTTATAACAATAAATGAAAATACATAAAGGAAATTAATACAAATGTAACCGAAGTTCAACGCATCAAAGTTAAATCCACGTAACAAATTTTATGATTAATGTACATACTATATACTATACTATATAAATAAAATTAATGAATTATAGAATTATAAATGGGTCACCTGTTATATTATTTTATTATAATCTGTTTGTTACATCATGTTATTATATTATATGATAATCTACAACATGCGTAAAAGAACAAAATTGAATTTATATTTCATAGTTTTTTTTGAATTATAGGTTTAGACGGATTTAAAAAAAAACAGCTTAAATTTAGGATTAACGCTGATGCCACCATTCCTACCATTCTGATTAGTAATTAAACATACTATGATATTATCATATAAGATCCACTATCCTTAGTGATCAGTGATCATGAGCTCTTTGAAGTTCATTACTGTAATCATCAATATAGCCGTCCTCGTTTGAAATGATTAACTTTGAAGATTGTTTACTGGCACTCCACCAAGTCACGTGTACTGAATTATTAGTAATTTATTGTAATTAAAGACAAGGGTAACCTTTGATGCTAATGAGAAACCATTTGAATATAACCCTCGGTCGGATACAAAAATAGGTCGTCAGTTGTTTTTTTTTGTATAAAAAGTGGTGGACGTGGAAGATGGTTTAAAGTTTATCTGATGTAATTGGTCGTGAGGAGTATTGTAATTATTCTATTAGTACTGCAGTACTACTATGTATTATTTTCCTGCCAAAATTGTTCACACTGATCTGAATGGGAAATTAAGTTCACAGGATAGCTAGACACGTCCTTACGGATCCATCAGATCCAATAACTCTTGCATTAGATGCCTTCAGCTTTAACACTAGGAGCAGGCTTAGGGACCCCGGCAACCGTACTCGTCGAACTCGGCAAAGAGTTCGACGTGCAACCTAACACTTGCATCAGCCCGCTGAGTTTCTCGCCGGATCTTCTCAGCGGGTCGCGATTCGGATCCGGTAGTAGATTCATTCGCGAAGCAGCTGCTCTTGAGTTGTTAGGTCTCCTCCGTAGGCGCTCGGGTAGCAAATCCCACCCCTCCTGGCTGAGCCTTTGCTCGCCCACCTGCCCTGGTGAAACTGGAAAGGCCTCCGGGCCACCAGTAATCATTCAATCATAAACAAAGGATAGCTAGTGATGTGAGCCCGCACGGGTACTGATGCCGTGCCTATTCGACCCGCGAAGCAATCATTCGTTCTAGTTTAATGGGCGGGATAGCCATTATACAATATGATTAAGACATGCGTCCTCATATCTATGAACGTAGACTCCGGTGACCGCTTAACATCAGGTGGGTCGTGATTTCGTTCTATCGATCTAAGAAATAAACTAATTAATAATATAAGTTAGACCCTTATAAGTTGCCCAATCTGAGTTATCAGTAGCCTAATAGGTTACGAGATTCCTGATTTAATCGCGTAGTCTTGTAATTAGGCCGTTATCTTGGGGTAAGTATTAGTTTGCTGAGTAGTTTTCGCCTAACACGTGTTCATATACTGGTCGATAAAGTCACAATGATAACTTTCTATGCTCATCTAGAGCAGTCTCTACTTGAGCCAAATTGAGGCTGCTCACCTTGAAGCAGAGGGTCAAGATGTTTTAAGGATCATAGTTAGGTGACGTTTTTTTTTTGGCATTAGTAATTCTCTGGAAGCGCACTCTGGACGTATTTAATTGCAAAAATATGCTCAGTGAGTCGTACCGAAAAAAAGAGAGTGGGTAAAAACCACCTTCCTATTCATATTGGCAATATCCTCATTCACTTTCTTCTAGAAATTCCTGTACAACCTTCCCGGTCATAGCCTCGTATTTTATAGGGGATAATGAAGAGCGATCGAACTGTACTGTGAGCGAAATTACCTAAAATCTTACATACTCTACATATTTTGTACCGAATCTAAGGAGGGAAATAAACGAATAATAATTACAGGATGAACATGATGAAAATTTTCAATACTTAATTGGTTTGTTCTGGAGTAATGTTGAAATTCTTACACGAATGTATCATAATACAGTACTATGTAGAATATTACGTAGTGCGATATTGACTTCCTCAAAAGCATGTTATTCGCTTATGGAATATGATGTAAACTGAAAACATACACGTCTTTATAATATGTAAGACTCTTCTAAATTTACGAATATTATATAGGTATATCATAGTTTTCCTTATTCGTAAAACAGATTATGATAAAATAAAATAAGGGTTTCATAATTTAAATATTACAGATTTATCGGCGCTGTTAAAATTAACCGAATTATTAATTTATATAATATCTTGTTTATAATTGAATTATAAGGAGAAGTTAAGAAAAATTTTACATTTTGATGTACTAAAACAAAATAAATAAGACTTGACGTATCCCGTTTCCTCGATAATATTATTTCTGTTTCATCAACACCGTTTTGGATCACCCAGTCAAAAATCAAAAAGTTGAACATAGCGGACGTATTCGAGAAATTTCCGGATAAATGAACTGAGAAATTACTTACTTCTGTTCTGGAAACCTAGTAAAGAAATTTGTTTTGTGTGAACTGGCTCAAACTGCGAAACGAGGTTGTGCATTGTAATTATATAGATTAGTATAATGACGCTAACGTTGGCTAATTATAAATACGTGACAAGAAAACGTAGTATTTGAATTGAAAGTAGTGGCCAATGCTTTTAACATGTTTTTTGTAATGTATTTATTTGATTAGATGCTTCAAAAAACCCACAGAGAAAGCGGTCATGAGTACAACAAACAGCACATCTCTTCGAGGAATGCGCCAGACGTCATCGAACGAATAACAACTGACGCTATTTGCATTTTCTTCTTCTGTAATCTTTTATTGTATTTTTATAGTGTTTTCGCTTTTTAGAGACTATAAATACGGTTATATTGGTTCAGCTAAGTGACTGTCTGCACACGTAGGTACCACCACCCTGCCTATTTCTGCCGTGAAGAGACTATACTGAGACCTTAGAACTCATATCTCAAGATGGTGGCGGCATTTCCGTTGTAGATGCCTATGTGCTCTAGTAATCAATTAACACCAGGTAGGTCTTGAGCTCGTCCACACAACTAAGCAATAAAAAAAAAAATAAAAAAAAAATAGCGCTATTATCATATTAGCAGAGCATAAAATAAACACGCAATTTGGGGCCATGGATGTATATATACTGTGACGATATGATTGGAGAAATTTTATTAAATACCTACTATGGTAATCTTATGATATAGTGATCAAGATAATAATGCAAATAATATTACAATCTTAAACTTATATGTACAAATTTGTGCACGTTTGCCTCAGAATGAACTTTATTAAAGGCTGGTGCGATCATAAAAGATGATGATGCGATTATTCAAACAACGCTGTGTTATAAAATATGTGGTACAAAACTCAGACGAAATTATAGGTTTTCGGTAGATCCAGAGAGAGATGTATGAGTCTGTGATGCCAGGTCCTCTACTGTACAGAGTATTGTGGATGTGGCTGGGTTTGGAAAATTGGTCATCGCAACTCGGTTCTTATTACTAGTTAACCATAGAACTGGACGTTTTTGTTTCAGTGAAAGTATTTGAATTTTATATTTTCAGACGATGTTTCCAGATTCTACTAAGCCGATTGATTAATGGTTCTGAAAATTATCGTTCTCCTCGATTTATGTAACCTACATACATGCCAAACATGTTAAATGATTGTAGCGTGACAGTGAAAAATCTAAACGGTAAATCTTATTTTTCTTTATCTAATATGACGTGCGAAAATAATTAGGTAATTATTTACAGTATTTTTTGTTTGATTTTTCCAAAAGCTACAGGAGCAAGGTATTAGAACTACATACCAGACGTATGTAGTTCTAATACCTTGATCCTGTACTATACCGTTAACGTTATTTTGTTACGTAACAAAATCTGCTATCTACAAACGGAGCTCGATCATGAGGGATTTAGAGCTTACTCGTCGCATGATGCCGTCACGCTGAGGATTTTCACAGAATGCTCTTGTAACAAGATAGAGGTAGTGTTTTGCTGACGAGGAACCTATTACTTGATTTTCAACACCAATGTAGGGGATCTTTGAGAGCAGTTTAAATCAAAACAGCTTCTAGTGCTATCAATAGGCCGTTGTTTTTTCTTGAAATGTTCCTGTATTTAATTGTCAGATTAAATTAAAAGTTTTTTTTTCACATGAGCAGGTACAGAAAAAAAAATGTTTTTTTTTTCTTTTTAGCATTGGAAAATGTACATTTTAGTATATATTTTTATATAGTAAAAAAGTGCAAGTCCTACAACTAAAAACACATTAAGTAAAAGAAACAGCAAAAGAAGGAACGGTAAAAAGGACATAACCCAAGGAGGGTTGACGTCGGGCAAGTGGTTTGTCATAAAACTCATCAAATACTTATGATGACATGCTGCATCGACTCCACAAAATGCGATAGAGGCAAGAAGAAGAAAAAGAAGATTAAATTTCAAGTATTTATAGTTCTGACAATACCCGTTTGACGACTTTCGTGACCATTAAGACTACTTCGTTATCAATAACTATAGCTAGCCTTAGATATGTAGGTTATTTTAGATATCTTATATGTGACTTATAATAATTGATCCATTCAGGACAGCAATGTTTATTTGAGCCTATTTACATAACATAAATACTGCAGACTCTAAACAGTTAGGCCGACCGATCAGAGACATTGCCTTTCTTCCAAAAAAACAATTCATTACTGGAAATATATTAACACAAAAATCCTTTATATGCACAATAACATTTTTAAATTGCATTTGCCATTGCCAGCGGACATATATCGATTCTGGTATCTTGAAAGTAAGATTAAGAGTAATATATGACTTTATCTCGTCGGAAGAAAGTAAATAATCGAATGTTCGTAATATTTTAATAGCTATACATACAGCTTACAGTAAATTACTCTATTCAAAAATTAAATACAAAGTGCTCTTTTTAGTTAGTCATAAATTTAGTGATTTTTAACTATATGTACGCTTACTGATATACTTTTTCAACAAAAATAGGATGGTTTCATGGGTTTCAACAAATCTGGTTTCATAGATTCGATAATATGAATATTGCTGCCTAATTCTAATTGATGGACATCGAACGCAAGTTCGGTATTTTTCCTTTTGATATTGTACGAGCGTTGTCTACTAATTGCTTTTCAATTGCATATTTACGGATGTTTGTACGTAGTTATACCAAGGACACTTCGTTACTAATGGTGGAAACACGTAAAGTAGGGTTGTCGATCTGATAATTCCAAAAATAATATAGTTGACTGATAGATGTACTAAAATTCACTAAAGTACCCTTTTTTGGTTGTTATACATTATTGATTGAATTACATTTGTGTCGTAAGAACTTTACACTGATTTTACGAATGTAATAAGAGATGGTTTAACTGTTGAAAGTAATTCGGAAGGTGGAAAGAATAACTGTGTAACTCAGTTTTAGCTAAATATGACTTACAATGTTATTCCTTGCGTGTGTCGAATTGTCCTTTTTTGTTAACTAATTTTTACATACTTATAGTAGAGTTGTGACTTTTGTAATTGTACTGTAAAAACCAAGTAAGTTGTTTTATATTTGGCTATTTATTCTGAGCTTATGAGCAGCATCACCCTGTTTCTTTTCATACAGGTTGTAAAGGATTTACCTGAGTAACGACAGCAGCGTTCTTTGGGTATTATACCAGAGTAATGCGAAGACCTACCGGTTTTTAAATATAGGACGTATCGTAAGTCCAAACGGGCATCATCTAGTCTATTTCTGCTGCAAAGCAGTCCTGATATCTCGTTTAATTGAAATTTTGACCTCATGTCTGAGTAAGCGGTGGCGTTGACGATACGATGGAAATCGGTCCATCATCTCTGACATCATACCAGATGTGCCGTGCCGAACATTAGGCTAGAATTAACCTAGTGGTTGAAATTTGACTTTAACCATTGGCATTTTAATATAGATTTATTAATACGCTTTTATTAGCTTCAGACCTATGACCCCCTTCAAAACGTCGGATTAACTCGAAATTTGGTATACTTATTTTAATATTATACTATATTTCATTTTTTCTTGAATATCAACAAAGCTTTTCCCGAATGACGTTAATGTTATCATTAAAGCTCAGAAATAGCTACTTAACACTTTCGTTATATTCTTTATATTAGTAGTTCGTAAATGTTCCCATATTGAGATAAAGCAGGCAGCGTTTGACAGAACAGCACGTATCATCAAAAAAGACGGGAAGAACTGAAAAACGCTTGTCAACATCGAAAAGATAATAATTTAATTTTATGACTGCCTAATAAAACAGATTTAAAATATTTGTTATTGAAAAAAAAAGCACCACAGCCCTGCTTATTCAAATTCTCTAACCAAACGGCGCCTCTTCAATTTCATCTCGTTTACATGAAAATATATGCTCTTAGAACTCGCGTAATACATTCTTTATATTTACAAATAAGGCCGCTACAGAATTTAATCAAGTTTCCGATTTCAAACAACTCCTCTTAATAATATAACAGCGTTCTCCGCGGATACCTATACTACGGGAAATCATTTCTTATGAAGCTACCGGAATTTTGCATTAAATTATTATTCCTGCCTCGTAGAAGCCGTCCTAATGCGTCCTAATGCTATTGTGGTTTTGTACATTTCAAAAGAAACATATTATTATCGTTGTTTTGTGGGTGACTTTATATTTTCTGACGTCACGTTTGTCAATAAATTAATTCGAATTAAATTCTTGAACGGTTTCACAATGTTGAAAATAGCATTGAAGATTTAAACTTTTTACTTTTTAGCTTTTTTCTAGGTTTCTGTTTAAAGATCCACTTTATAAAAATATTTTACATTGGGTTTGCTTACTTTAAAGGGCGTGACAAAATCTAGCTTAATCCGGCATCTTTACAGTACTTAAAGTCACCGTTGTTAATATAAAAGACGTTTCAGAAAATCTGTTAGTTCTGAATGTTTTTAGTTCATAAGGTGAGCTCTTAACTGTTGTAAAAGGTTGAAAGTTATTCCCGCAACGAACATTTCAAATGAAAAGCTAGAAAGTGCCTAGTGACAAATATGATCTTCCCAAAAGGGTTTTAAATAATATATAAATATGTGGGATGGTATGTCGAAATCTAGTGGATATTTAGTTAAACAACAAAACCTTTTATTTTTTTCAAAATACTATTCGTAGCATTGCTATGTTAATCTTATATCTGTCATTTATATTTCCTTTTATTTTAAAATAAAATTAGTGTGCCAGTGTGATTTGACCAAAAAGTACCGATCTTCCTACTTATATATATATATTTAAGCCCGTTTAAGCTGACGAGCATACGGGACACCACGGCCACGGGTGGTTACCGTCGCTTATGGACGTCAGCAAGGTCAGGGGCAGAGCTAAGCCGCTCTCTGCCATTTAATACTCCCCACAAGTCTTGTTTGAAGAAAACATGTCATAGCGCTATTATCATATTAGCAGAGCATAAGAAATTATGAATATTAGAAAAAAAATCAATCGGAACAAAATTAAGGGCATTGTTTGAAAAAAGAGTATAACAGGTAATGATCTGATGCTTACAAATGCTACATAAAGTCAGGCTTAACGTCAATATTGGTTTAATGCCGGGAGGTTCGGTCAGGAAGGCTTGAATAATATATCGGTTGGCCTTCCTCTTTGTTTTTGTTACGAGGGTTTTATTATTTTACTTTTGTAGGGAATTATAGTTCAGAGTATCGTATTGATTACGAGTTTATTATGTTTTCGAAAGAATCGTTCTTGAATGTTGTTAATTAGCTTAGATCTTATTTGGGCTGTGTGGCTTAGGATGGCGCAACTCCATCTTATCATAAAAAGCGATTTAGGAATTCACTGGAGAATAAGCGTTCTATTAACGGTATTTCTGGTAGAATGGCGTATTTTGCCACCGTGGTACCACCTTCTATCTATATCTGGCGCGAAGCACTCGTGTTTTCTTATTTGAAGGATGGGGCAACCGTAATCATCAATCAAAGGTATTTCGGATATAGTCAACGAAATTAAGTAGGTGTTTGTGTAATATTATTTTAATGTCGGTGAAGCTTGTGCTCTAAAATTGACTTGAAACGAAGGTGGTTGTTGACATTTGTATATCAATCTTAATCTATATCTATACTAATACATAAATCTACAGCGGTTTTTACGGATGTTCCGTTATAACTACTGAACCATGCATCCGATTGACTTGAAATTTGGTATCCATGTAGAAAATACATGTACTTAATGGATAATATTTATATGAGTGTTGGACTCCCTACACCAGTTGCGGGGGCGTTAATGATGAAAGTCTTTGTGGGGGTGAGAAATAATAATGTTAATTTTAAATACCCAGTGAAGCGGACGGTTACAGCTAGTTCATTCATATTATTGAAATCCAAAACTTTCATGAGTGGAACTGCGACCCACAACTGGTTAGTGATTTTATTGTTCTGATAAAAGTTTTGATTGTATCGTATAACAGTTGTTCTAGGCTTCAAACGAGAAAGTTTAACTGCTTCGTCATACACAAATAAATAAATAATACCATGCAAGCTCACGAAGAACTCTGCAACCAGTATTTGAGTTATTTTTTATTATTTTTTTATTGCCCTTGTAGGCAGACGGCCCACCTGATGGTGAGTGGTTACCGCCGCCCATGAACTTCAGCAATGCCAGGGGCAGAGCCAAGTCGCTGCCTACCGCGAAAAAATAATTATTATATTAATGTAACAACAACAATAAAAGCTGTTTTGTCAGATTCGCTATTTTCTCTACTATTATTAGTATACCGTATTATTTGTATGAGTGTGTTTAGAAATGTCAACATTCATATATTTTTTTTCCCGTTCACAAGCAAACAGAAAGCAAATATGTCTTAGATGTTTTCTCGCGTAATATATTGCGAATGAAGGTCGAAATCAAACAAAACTTCGAACTATTGTTAGGAACATACCTAATACAATAAAATATTCATTCTTCTTATGTCTAATATAGTTTGGTAATATTTTCCATTCGTAAGTAAACTGCGGTGGAGTTTAAAATAACTAGACTATTTAGTTAAATAGCACTATAATTTACTTAAAATCTATGTTTCATTTAGGTGGAACATTCGTATGTCTTGGATAAATTAAGATTAAATATTTCAATTGTATGGTTTCCTCCTTGGATTTCTTCATTCACCTAGAAAAGAATAAACAGCAAAGTAAGGAACGAAATTACCCGATTTGTACGCTTAAAATGTTTCAACCTTTTTTCCGTTTATCTCATTTTTTTTCGACGAGGAATAAGTCAAAAATGTCTGCTATTTTGATTAATACCTAATAGGATCTCAGTTACTATGTGGCGGGTAGCCATCATACAACGCAAGATAATTGACAGATGCCTGAATCTCGCTTACGACATTTTCAAGATAAAGCGCATATATACAAGTTCCGAACAACAACATTCGGACCGTCGGTCTACCGAGCAATATCACCCGCTCGGTTGAAGATCTTCCCTTTGTCGTATGTATTTCCAAACTGGTGACCCCGACGTGATGTGAACACGCAACCTTCTGATTCATCATCAGCGCATCATAAACTTCGGCTACCACAATCCCCCGCATTCTCGCAGATAAAAGTACGTCATTGACAGTCGTCCCACAGCAAGCCAGCATCCCAGCCTCAACAGGACCATCACAGCCGACTCACCGCGCTTCCTGGTCCTACGGCACGCAACTTCACTGCCTCATCACGCCGCTACAGTTCGTCGCAGCCCACGACCGGATCATCAACGCTTGGGGTCACACATCTCCGGCGTGGCAGCTCTGCACACATGGACTACTGGCGACACGCACGCAACATTCAAGCTCAGTCTCGACTCACCGCAGACTTCGAGCAGCACTGGCGACAATCACGCAGCATTCAGCTCAGTTTCGACTCACTGCAAACTTCGAGCAGCACTGGCAACACGCACGCAGCATTCAAGCTCAGCCTCGACTCACCGCAGGCTTCGAGCAGCACTGGCCCTTGCAAGCTAATCTCAGCACGGACAACGCTAACTAAAAATGACACGACCTTCAGTCTCGGAGGGGAGTGATGTGGCGGGTAGCCATCATACAACGCAAGATAATTGACAGATGCCTGAATCTCGCTTACGACATTTTCAAGATAAAGCGCATATATACAAGTTCCGAACAACAACATTCGGACCGTCGGTCTACCGAGCAATATCACCCGCTCGGTTGAAGATCTTCCCTTTCGTCGTTAAACCTTCACCAAAACTAAAAGGAAATTAGGTTAAAGATTGCAAATTGTGATAATTAAGATTTCATTAAGAGTACTTACCATACGTATCACAGTTTACCTACCGCTGTACAAGTTTTTAAGCTATTGCATAGATTTTATCGCGGGCCTTGAGAGCGGAATCATGAAATTCCGTAACGAAAAAAACCTTCCACCCCTCACTACGCCTACTATGTAGCTCACGTTCAACACATTCACACGTTGCGCTTGTGTAGTGTAAAGTATGAAGTCTAAACACCGATTTATGTACTATCAAAATATGTGGTATAATTTCGTGGGTAACACAACGATAACACGATTCAGTTTATCGTCAAGCGCCATCTATCGGCGACAAACGGAATTGTAAAATAGAAAATTATATCATATTACAATGCGTTGGGCGTGCCATTTTCTATCGCTTAGTCGAAGAATTTTATTACTACTCCTACTACTCATTCAGTAATTGGAGTGGCATTAAAAATAAACTAGCTAAACCGTTGATTCTGGGCGAATGAAAGTTAGAACTAGCATCCAAAGGCGTGTCTCTATCCCATGTAGCGCCCTCTAGTGAGTGCGCGGTCAAAATGGAATACTCACAATGTAGCAGATTCATTGAAAGTTAGCCCACTGAGTTTCTCGCCGGATCTTATTTTATTTTTCTTTTAATATTAAATTATTATTGTCGATTTATAATTGCATAAGTTGATAAAAAATGCTATGCAATAGCTTTACCGCGGCAGTCTCCGAGTGCCACACATATTTTTTTTAATTTGTTTATTTTATTACGTTTACGTAAAAGTACCCATTTTTCTAGAAATTTGTGGACCATCTTTCGTACCTTCATACTAAAACAACCTCTTCTGAAAAGGCAACGAAGACTGTATAAAATATTTTAATGAGTCGGGTAGACTGTGTCAGATTCTATGTTAATTTCAATTTAGTTTTAGTTGTGCTTATGTTTTTGTTATGTGTAATCTCCAATGAAGCGATACTGAGCTTTAAGTTTGTTTCATTGGCATGAGTAGAGAACAATGCCAAACAGAAGATAAACACTGGCGCAGCCTACATCATAGGTTGCTTTGTTTAGATATTATTATTGAAATTGATTTTAAAAATGTTTATCCACATCTGTAAGATGAGGAGAGTCGTGTAATATCATGAAAAACGTGACACATTCGTCAAACGCAATTTGGCGAACAGAGCACGTTGATTATTGCCTAACCCTAAGCTTCTGGTTGCGACGTAAGTTGATGATCCAATTCATCCGTCTTCTCCATCAGAATGGACGGAATTGAACCGTGCGTTAAACGCTCGAGCTGTTTTTAATTTTTGTCCTCTTCGATAACGTTCGACATTGCTTCGAACCGAAACGGGGGAAATTGGGTTATAACTGTCATTTGTTTTGCGGGTGACAAGGTTCTTTTTCGTTAACGTGGCCGATAATCTTTAAAGCCTAGATCAGACTAATTTGGTATTTAGTAGAGCGATAAGTTAGTAACTAAAAATCTTGCTGATACCCAAAGAGTTGTTCGCACTCGATCGCTACCAAAACACGATATGGTGTTCGAAATTTTAGATTTTTCATTCTACATATATGTAAAACTGGAATGCTTAAAAAGAAAATAATTGAATTACGATAAGGATCTTACATAACGTAATAATCATTCTAGAAAAATAACCGACGTCATTAAGTAAAACTTTTTAAGCCAACGTTCACATAAAATTCTAGGACATAACAGTGTTTGAGTTTGACTCGAGGTCAAATTTCGTATAAAATAAGAATTTTCCCACGCTTAATTATAGTTTACTTGAAAGACAATAGTAATTTTTTATTAAATTTTTATATATACAAATATGACTTAGACAATTAGGAAAAAATTACAAAATTAATTTTCAAAAAAATTCTGTTTAAGTTCTTTAAATAGTCAAAGGCTTTTTGGTTCAAAGTATTGACTCTACCTCCCATCTGTGTGTCATTTTTAATTGAATTTTACACACACACAGATAGTTTGAATACACCTCAGATCTTAAAGGGCTTCATGATCTTGAAATTGCATCTTGAATCATAAATATTGAAGCCTTAATTGCTATGGTAAAATGGTTCCTCATGCCAGAAGAGGTTGGGGTTTTAGTTAGGATTAAAAGGATGATGATACAAAAAACGTGCTGGCTTACAATAAATCCTACCATGCTTTCCATTCCATAAATCCTGACAGTCTTTCGAAATCATCAAAAATTGTAAAGTACTTGTCAGATTGATGAATAAAATCGGCTAAAGATTAATCGGTAAAACTGTTCTTTAATGTCTATGATCACGCGATACTGAGAAAATACTATATTAATTTTACGCAGACACAAACCATTTCTGTTAGTTGAAAAGCTTTAGTAATAATTCAGTAATTTCCGATTCCTAAATCCATCTTGCGTTTTCTGGTAATTTCCGGCATATAAATTGGTACAGGGCCGAAACAAAGTAAGTTGTTAATAAACATTTATATCAAGTATCACAATTAATTGAAGTATAAGGCAGTCTATTAAGCTTTAGTGTTTATATGTAACGAATCTATTTTAATTTTGCTGGACTACTCGTAGTACAAAAAAACACCCTTTAAATTTGTTTACCTGATATCAAATTGGTGCTTTGTCATAAGCTACAGACAAACAACATTACAGGCATAAATAAGTTTTTGGCGAGTTGTAAGTTTATGTGAATTATATTATTTTGTCGACGTAGCACTTTTGCTGGTTAAAACTTATAATAATAGTGGCCTATTAACAATAATGATAATAGCTAAGCGTTTATTTTAGTTCTTCCAAAAGCCCATTGAATTATACAATACAAGAACAAACTACACCTAAACCACATCTATATCACGTCTGATCCAATCAAAAACTGTGTTTGTCGCATAATCCGGGCATGCATTCCACGCAAATAGGCTTTCAACTAAAGGGACTGTGCTAAAAGCACTGTGTACAAGCTTTACAAAACATTGACTGCAAAACTAGTTAATTACACTTTGCCATAGTCGCATAGTAGCTAATGCGGTTAGTTTGCTCTTTGTATCCGTTTGACAACTAAATTAGTCACTAATACGTCTTTAATAACTAAATAGATGTAAATATATAATGTTAATGTGAAAAAAAGTTCTAATAGTTTCGATTTGTTTAAGTACAGGACATGTAATAATTTTCTAGTAAAAATAAAAATTATAATTGAAGTTTCAAATATCGAGTTGTTTCTCCTGGTCTCGGAACTTTGGAATAACAACTATATTTAATTAAATTTCATGATTATTTTGATACACGAGCTAACCTGAGCACGATCGATACAGACATATTTTCCTTTTAAATATTTACAATTCGTTCCTAGCTCAAACTGTATGTCACCACCTGTGTTCAAAGCTTCTATTAGAAAAGCGGATGTAAGTCTTCTACGATATAACCTGTCTTACCTTACAATAGAGCTTACTGCAATAGTGTTTGTATTTTAGGGTTTTTAGAAAATATAATATGTTAATTATTTTTAAAAATTCAGTGTTCTAATTTTGAAAATTGTGACATGTATAAAAGTTAAATAATAATTTTATTTGTATACGGGAAAACAAGGTCACATCCAATCTACTGTTATTAGAATATTTGAATGGAATTCGTGCTGAAACCCAACTTGAGATCTAAATTTGAAGTTATAATTGCATTGAAGCAAACGGCGGAATTTGATTAATTAAGCCATAAAGCGCGGCACATTCGAAACCATCCGAATTCCCGGTGGATCTGAGTTGGAAGATGTTAATTACGCATGGTCTAACGGCGTGAGACACCGATTAATCTACTAATTGTAAAACGTCTTGTGAGCCGGCATAAGTAGGTACAGCCCGTTTCAAAGCAGTTATAATATGCAATTTAGAAGAAATACTTTCTGCTGCTATCTGTATGGGTTTCAGTAGGAGTATATGGAATTTAAGCTAGATCAGATTTTTTGTCTAATAACCGTGTCTCAATGAAATATCAATGCAAAATGTGGCCTAAAGGCCACGACGACTTCAAATTGATGCATTTTAAAACAAATATTTCTAAGATTGTTTTTTTAGGATAAGATCCTTTAGGATAAGACGTCCGATGCATTCGTATCTAGCGATGCAATGGTGTCCAAATCCCGCAGGCGGGTACCAATTTTTCTAATGAAATATGTTCACTGGTGGTAGGACCTCTTGTGAGTCCGCGCGGGTATGTACCACCGCCCTGCCTATTTTTGCCGTGAAGCAGTAATGCGTTTCGGTTTGAAGGGTGGGGTAGCCGTCGTAACTATACTGAGACCTTAGAACTTATATCTCAGGGTGGGTGGCGCATTTACATTGTAGATGTCTATGGGCTCCAGTAACCACTTAACACCAGGTGGGCTGTGAGCTCGTCCAACCATCTAAGCAATAAAAAAAAAACTTAACAAAATGTTCACGATTGACTTCCACGGTGAAAGATCATCATGTATTTACTGGTGGTAGGACCCTAAGTGAGTCCGCACGGGTAGGTACCACCGCCGCGCCTATTTCTACCGTGAATCAGTAATGCGTTTCGGTTTGAAGGGTGGGGTGGCCGTCGTAACTATACTGAGACCTTAGAACTCATATCTCAAGGTGGGTGACGCATTTACGTTGTTGATGTCTATGGGCTCGAGTAACCACTTAATACCAGGTGGGCTGTAAGCTCGTCCACCCGTCTAAGCAATAAAAAAAAACAATCTTAGACATATTTGTTCATAAATGTTTTTAGGACCAGGTATGCAACCCACACCAGATGCTTACTTCAGTAAAATTTCATCGGTACCTTTTCAAACATGTTTCAAAATAATAAATTAAAAATAAACAGCTTGCTGAATATTTAAATAGCCAGCGTTGCCTTTTGTGTACTTAAAATAAGCTGATTTCCCAGTTACATACAAGCGGCCGAGCGCAGCTAAAGCTCGTTATGTATAGATTAAAATGGCGGCGGGTTCCCTTTTTTTTGGAAATTACAAAAACGTATTTCAGTATGTATGTTGCACCTTAATTAGTGATGGAGATATTGGATTTCCTTGTTAAAATGCTTAAATGATCTGTTTCTCAATAACCCAAGACTATCTGATTTTCACTCACCTTTGTTAAAGTTATCTGTTTTTGGAAATTCCTAATCCGTGCTTCAGTATATTTGAGAATATGATTGGAGTGTATGTTACACTTTAATTAGGTTTATCGATTTCGGCTTTCTTGAGAAAGATGCTACAATTATCTGTTTGTTTATATTAAGAAATCGATCTGATTTCTATAGAGAACATGCTAGAATAAGTTGCAGTTTTAGGTGTGTACGTAACTTTGATTCTTTTAACCGTGTAATATATCGAAATGACGATGAATCTGATTATAAGTGGCACGTTTGTTCATAGATATCGGTAATGCCAGGAAACCATATCACCAAGCACCATATATGCCAGCTGTGTCTGCAAAAATAAATGCCCCAGCACCATGTAAATACCTACAAAACCTATGGATAATTCTATTGTCTATATATATAAAAATGAAACCCGTTTTCCGTTGTCACGACATAACATGGAAACGGCTTGACCGATTTGGCTAATTTTGGTCTTGAATTATTTGTGGAAGTCCAGAGAAGGTTTAAAAGGTAAAGATAAATATGAAAATGCTCGGAATTAAATAAAAATAACAATTTTGTTTTTCCTTTGATGTTTCCCCCGTCGGACGGATTCCTTTTGTTTGTTTTATGTTTATTTTATACAAAAGTTTAGGTATTTTATTTATTGATTGAGGCACTACGAAGTCTGCCGGGTCCGCTAGTATTCTATAAATGTGCTATCAATAGCGGCGATCTTGTGAATCGTGCATAATTTAAAATTTCAAGATTGTCTATATGAATAGAAAAATCGAATAATTGAACAACGAGAATTCAAGTCAGGATTTTTTGGTTGTATTATACATACAAACACAAATTTCAGAAAACAAATCGAGTTAATGATAAAATATCTCTTCGATTTATAAATTTACGTGTCTTATATTGAATACTTTTCAAGTAACATTGCATTATCTTTATTATTATTTTTCAAGCGTAGATTAGCCGAAGATTTGACGTCCCGTTTTATTAGAAGTCTCAATTGCATTCGAATTATAAAAATTGAAATTTAATTATATTTCATAACACTATTCCCTCATAATAGAAATTAATTTAAAGTACTTGATTGAGAGTCAAACTACTGAATAAACATGTGATTAATCTTGAATAAGGCGACTTCAATTTTCATTTCAACCATATTTTTTTTTAAAAAACATTGAACGACTTGGCATCGTCGAATATATAAACTATGCTCGCTATGAATACGTATACATTTACTACCATGACGCATTCCCTTAAAGTTGGCCAAACAAATTAATATTAAGCGCAAACAATCGAGAATTGTTAGGGTCGTAATCAATCACTTTAGTCTGCGAGCTCTTTATACAACACGTGTAACTGTGTAAGCAATAACCTACACGTTTTTATTTTTTCATAATTATTTGGAGCTAGATTATTTGTGTCGGTTTTTAACGTTAATAAATAATAGTTTAAATAAACTAAAAAAATACGCGTTTATAGAAAATCCAATTAAAAAATAGAAAACAAAATATTAATAAATTAGAATTAAAAATAGTGTAAGAAAAAATGATTTTATTGTAAAAAAGCGTAGAGTGCTTTTCATGAATTATCAAAATAACCTTTCTACTCATATTTGCTTATAAAATATTTATAACTACTGATACCATGCACCCCACGCTTTTTTTACAATAAAATCATTTTTTCTTACACTATTTTTAATTCAAATTTTTTAAATTTATTTTCTATTTCTTAGTTGGATTTTCTATATAAGCGTACTTTTTTAAACTATTATTGGTTTTGAATTTTTTGGTTAAATTTAAATATTTAATTTTTTTTTAAATATTTAATTGTCATCGGTCCTTAATAAGTATGCCAAATTTCGATCTAATCCGACGTTTTGAAGGAGGTTAAAATCATGTCCAAATATTCCATTAAATACATTCTAACGTACATACGTCTGAAGATAATAAAAGCGTATTAAAAATCAAACTACTTTTATTAAAGTATATATAAATACTCATTTAATATTTTCATTATATGTAAAAAAACGCTGACTTGAAAATGGTTTAACATATTATTATATTATGAGATGGTTAAATGGTTGCAGTAGGCAGCGGCTTGGCTCTGCCCCTGGCATTGCTGAAGTCCATGGGCGACGGTAACCACTCACCATCAGTTGGACCGTATGCTCGTCTGCCTACAAGGGTTATGGCCCTTATTAAAAAAATATATATATATTTTTGCAGATATCTTCGACGAGTGGGCGTAGAGACGTTTAAAGATTATTTAATTAAATTTTATGTAATTTCCATATACAATGATTAGTGCCACTTCCGCTGTAAGAAGATAAGCATACTCGTAGATTTTCTCGTATGTGCCAGTTTTGAATATTGTATCATTTGCGGAAAAGATATAATATTATATAGATACACATAAATACCGTCTCGAAATATGGTTGAATCAATTGTATTACATATAGCTACTGTTTCAATCTTGAAACAGCAAGGCATTAGTACTTCGCGGCGTAAATAGGCAGATTGGTGGGATTTACCAGAGCGGGCTTACAATTTGCTTTACCACCAATATTACTGCTGGTAGGACCTCTTGGGAGTCCGCACGGGTAGGTACCACCACCCCGCCTATTTCCGCCGTGAAGCAGTAATGCGTTTCGGTTCGAAGGGTGGGGTAGCCGTTGTAACTATACTGAGACCTTAGAACTTATATCTCGAGGTGGGTGGCGCATTTACGTTGTAGATGTCTATGGGCTCCAGTAACCACTTAACATCAGGTGGGCTGTGNGGAGTCCGCACGGGTAGGTACCACCACCCCGCCTATTTCCGCCGTGAAGCAGTAATGCGTTTCGGTTCGAAGGGTGGGGTAGCCGTTGTAACTATACTGAGACCTTAGAACTTATATCTCGAGGTGGGTGGCGCATTTACGTTGTAGATGTCTATGGGCTCCAGTAACCACTTAACATCAGGTGGGCTGTGAGCTCGTCCAATCTAAGCAATAAAAAATAAAAATAAAATCTTGTCGAGGATGCACATTGCTAAATTTATACTTGGCTTTAAAGACGAATGATTAAATGTAATCTATTTAAAAATTATTACCTCATAGAAATTACTATGTACATACATACATATATGTTTTACCTTTGCTTTAAAAAAAACCAAACGAATTTCTAAGCTGTTAATATGTAGCTAGAAACTCTTGATTCGAAATTCCGGATTAATTGCATTACCCTCATCCGAAGCTGAGTTATGGAAACATGAGTCAAAAGTTATGAATTTATTATTGAGTTAGTAGTTATTTTTCTTGGCAGACTTCGCAGTTGGCGGTTCCGATTTATTATCTGAATACGTTATTGTTGTTGCCGAAAGCTCAGGACGCCCGGTGTTTTTGTATCGAGCGTTATACTATTATTATTTTTTGCCCTGGCATACAATTGTACGGCCCGCCTGATGGTAAGTGGTTGCCGTCGCCAAATGGCATCAGCAATGCAAGCGATTAAGATTAATTAAGATGATTGTAGATGTCTATGGTCTCCAGTAACCACTTAACACCACGTAAGCTGTGAGCTCGTCCACTCATATAAGTAACTAGCGACCCGCCCTCGCTTCGCTTCGGAAACATTAAATTTTATTATTGACCAGGTGAGCTGTGAGTTCGAACACAAATGAAACCAAAAAAAAAAAAAAAATTAAAAAAAAAAGTAGCCTATGTTCATCAGGGACAATGTCGGCTTCTAATGGAAAAATAATTTTTCAAATCGGTCCAGTAGTTTCGGAGCCTATTCGAAACAAACAAACAAACAAATCTTTCCTCTTTATAATATTATTATAGTATAGAGTATAGATAAAAAATAAGGCAGAGCCAAGCCGCTGCCTACCATCAAAACCGCTGCCTACCGTTGCACACATATGAAGGTATTCGAAACTCGCTGGTAGTGTACCAATATTTCTAATGTGATACGTACTTAGCACTTAATTTTCACGAATTAATTCTCCGACGAAGGGCTAGCATTGTGTCAAATGTGCAACAATTATAATTTGCGTAATTGCTGATGATAGGCCGTATTGTAATCCAGCACGGGTAGTATCACCCCGGTCTCTTTCTGTCGCGAAGTCACTCCTTCCGGTTTGAAGTGCGGGACCTCTGTATTATAAAATTGAGACTTCGATCTCTTGTCTCTATGCAGACGACGGCTTCCTTAAAATTGATACTATGTCTGACGTATACATAACAAATATCTGACGAATATCATAAAATTCAAACCAAACAATCAAATTTTACTTATCTATACTAATATTATAAAGAGGAAAGATTTATTTGTTTCTCTGTATTGAATAGGCTCCGAAGCTACTGAGCCAATTTGAAAAATTATTTCACTGTTTGGAAGCTACACTATTCCCAAGTGACATAGGCCCCAATCTTTTTTGAAAAAAATTAGGGATCCTTACTAAAACTCCAATAATGTAACCCAAGGTGTAAAAAATGTACTGCGACTTAGTAGAACACATTATTATTTACAAAAAGTGTCGCGACAGCACTGCATATGTCTAACTATTATAGTTATGCCGCAATAAGTGATATTTTATTGAAAAAAATAAAATAACGTCAAAAATCATTGAAATTTTTGTTAAAGACCCGAGCGCAGCCGGAGCGGGTCCGCTAGTCTTAGATATATTTACAGGCTTGCTTCCTATAAATTCATTTCGAACGCTATTACTAAAGTCGAAGTTTTAAAATTTATATTCAATCTTCGCACGTGTTGAATGCAAAATTGACGAACTTCTAATAAGATCGTAAAGTTTCTTAGTTTGAGTAAGAGCAGCGTTCTGATGTTTACTTCGAACTTCATTTGTAAAGTCTACAGTTTGTTTGGTGGGTATCGCAGGGTATCGTACAGCTTTTTCAGTTTTAATTACTGTTTCTTAAGCAGATAAGTTTTCAGTTTGTATTGATACTTACGTACTTACATATACATAAGTCGGGAAGGTCGTTACCTACTTTGAGTCAGATAATATTTCCTCGTTTTTTATAACTTTATTTATTTATTTTTGGAACGAAGTTCCTTATCGCGCGTTGTGAAAGGGGGCTAGACGGAAAAAATTCTTACGAAAAGTTGTCACGACACTTTTTAGATCCGTCATTCTGACCAATCAACGTGTAGGCGCTTATCGCGTGACATTGCTCGTATCCGATTGGTCCGCGTAATGAGTACAGTTTCTCGAGATAGCGTTTCAACAATAGTAATTTAGTTCATAGTATTGTTTTTTTCTTCTTCATAATGCCGTAATTTATTATTATAACTTAAAAAAAAATTACAATTCCTTCACTAATTAATCGAAAGGAACTTCGTTCCATCCGGGTGTCCCTTGACACCTTTGAAGTTTTTTTATTGCTTAGATGGGTGAACGAGCTCACAGCCCAACTGGTATTAAGTGGTTACTGGAGCCCATGGACATCTACAACGTAAATGCGCCACCCACTTTGAGATATAAGTTCTAAGATTTCAGTATAGTTACAACGGCTGCCCCACCCTTCAAACCGAAACGAATTACTGCTTCACGGCAGAAATAGGCAGGGCGGTGGTACCTACCCGCGCGGACTCACAAGAGGTCCTACTACCAGTAAAAAGTACTTCATAATTTCATGATTGAAATGATTGAAATATGATCTAACAGAGACATTTACTATACCGACTTAGTGACATTTGCAATGTAATATCCACCACAATAAAACAGTTTAATTACTGTATGTTCAGAAAAAAATATGCAAACAAGCGCAATTAGAACCAACTACCTTATCGCAGTGGGACACACTTCCAAATAATCAATTTTATAGGTATCAGCTTGTGGTTAACGGCTTATAAACGTGCCACAACATGTGAATATGGTGAGCATGTTTATATGAGCGAAATTCAGCAAATAATACATTATGGTTTGTTAAATAATGGAAGCCGCAAAATTAGGAATTTGCGTAAAGTGATCGATTGTATGTATGTATATAATGGTAGAGCATTTTGTGATCCTGCGTCGGTAGGGTTCTCCATCCTACTCATTTCTGCGGTATGCCTTCCGATTTGATAGCTGTCATACAAAACTATTGAGATACACAGATTCCATATTGAATGGCTCTAAGTTAGAACTTTCGTATGTGTATGAGACAAGAATAAGTACACTCGGACTCCGGACTCCCAATATCTGTATGAAATTGTATCCGGCAAGCGACTTTCTGCTAGAAAAGAGTGATATGAATCCGCACGATTAGGTACCATCACTCTGTCATAAATCAGAAATAGGTTTCGTTTGAAAAGGTGGGGCAGGATTGTACAAAAAAAAGCGATTTCGAACTCTATGGTGCAGTGGTCAGAGTTATTAATTACTACACATAATGGCATAATGACGGACGTCATAAAAAAGGTATGACGTGACGTTTGGTATAGTGAAACCCACAATTATTTTTGACCGTTCTTTAATTCATAAAAAACATTAAAAAATGATTAGTTTTTAAATTAACTATTCGTTGTTGAGTAAAAGCTAGCTAACGACTGTGATGTTAAAATTTATTTCCAATTTTACTTCAATAGCCAACAGCACAGCCTGCAGCTGTAATCAAGGCCATGCAAATTCGTATTAATTGTTTCATTATTACGATCTCGAGAAAATTATAAAAAAATAGATTTATAAGAAAGATTCTGGAACGGACGGACGTTGGAACGAATTTGAATGTTGTTACATTAAAATATTCGTTTTATAGAAAAATTGTGTTTCGGCTCCTCCACTGAGTGATTAACATCTGAAATATTTCGGTCTTTTATGGGGCGATTAATATATTTGTATTGCTGTCTAAAAACAAAATTTGTCACGGCGTGTTGGGTAACTTGTGCTTAGGCTAAAGTATTAAAATACAAATGGCGAGTATTAACAGTCTAAAGTGAATTATATGAACGTGTTTCCACAGCAGTAACACCTCTTGTGAGTCCGCACGGGTAGGTTCCACCACCCCGCCTATTTCTGTAGTGAAGCAGTAATGCGTTTCGGTTTGAAGGGTGGGGCAGCCGTTGTAACTATACTGAGACCTTAGAACTTATATCTCAAGGTGGGTGGCGCATTTACGTTATAGATGTCTATGGGCTCCAGTAACCACTTAACGCCAGGTGGGCTGTGAGCTCGTCCACCAATCTAAGCAATAATTTTTTTTATTCAAAAAGTTCAAAGTGACTTGACGGTTGGTTTCGACTTGGCTGTGTCAATGGCACAACTGCCATCCATGAGCGACGGTAACCATTCATCATCAGGTGGGCCTTATGCTCGTCTACCTATATAGCACATAAAAGACATAAAAAGACTATATGTAACTTCAAGAAATGTGACCTACATGGGTCATAATTAGGTAATGGAATACACAGATTGAATGCTACGTTGAAAATTAATTGGCATTGGAGTCGCCGTGTCCTAAAGGTCAAGAGGCGTTATGGGCTCATAACAAATATTAAGCGATTTGACAATACCAGTGTTCGATTCCAGTTGGCATAAAAGTTTTTTTCTAAGACATATCTACGTTCATGGCACTGACGTTTTCAAACAGGCTTTACTACAGATATACAATGCATTTTCACCACTGAGCGGAAGCGAAAAGAAAAAACCGTTACAGTGAAACATATGCTACACCAGAAAAATCACCATAATAATTATTTATATTAGAGAAAATATATCAACATTACTCAGAGTTGAAGCTAAACTTCGATAACAACAAAAAACTCATAATTGGGTGTCTATATGATAATATTACAGCCCTTATACCCAGTTGTTATCAATTCCATCTAGTTATGACCGATAAAATGGGTACTGATCAAGAATTCACTAAATTGAATTAGGAGGTCACCTATCTAGCCGTTGACCCGAATATTATAGCTGATAACATTTACGACAGCAATTTCATTATTCATATTATTACGATAGTCATTATAGCGGTTTAATTTCTAGATTAGAAAGTGCTTAAGTTTTAATAGTGCGATTTGCGCGTGTCTTTAGCAACATGAGTTCTAGAAATCGTAAGGTAACGTTGATAATAGATATTTTAAAGGAATATAAAAATATATCAAAAGCGATACGCTTGACTGCTTCACGGCTGAAATCGACGGTAGTGCAATCTAACAAAACGCAAACAATAATACCTAAAAAAAATGTTTTGATTTTATTACATAAAAAAAGGATGTGGAGAGGCTTTATGGTGAGCCAAATATTCTGGGGGAGATGAAGGCACGGAGGCTCGGATGGCTCGGGCATGTAGTACGTATGGAGCAGGATCGGGCTGTGAAACGGGTGTACGCGGTTGTACCGGAGGGACGCCGCCCGTAGGGAGGCCCAAGTACCGCTGGTCTGACGCTGTGGAAGGAAATTTACGTGAGCTCCAAGTGTCGGAGTGGCAAGGTGTTGCGCAGCGCCGGGCTGAATGGCAAAGCTTATGGTCGGAGGCCAAGATCCACTTCGGGGTCATAGCGCCAGTTCAGTAGTAGTAGTAGTACATACTATATGCAATTTTTCATAATAGAAATCATTTTCTAAAACATTGGCATGGTTACGGTTAACGTTAAAATGATGTTGTACCTATAGTAGTAGCGTGACATTTCGCGAGTGCTTATGGTTAGCATTCCATCGATAGATAGTTGACAATGTATTTAAATATACGAGTATTTTGTGAGTGATACGTCAAAAAGTTGCTTTGAAGGAGAGATATATATTTATTGCTTAGATGGGTGGACGAGCTCACAGCCTACCTAGTGTTAAGTGGTTACTGGAGCCCATAGACATCTACGACGTAAATGCGCCACCCACCTTGAGATAAGTTCTAAGGTCTCAGTATAGCTACAATGGCTGCCCCATCCTTCAAACCGAAACACATTACTGCTTCACGGCAGAAATAGGCGGGGTGGTGGTACCTACCCGCGCGGACTCACAAGAGGTCCTACCACCAGTAAAGAGGTCCTACCACCAGTAACCAGTAACTGCTACCAACGTAGGTTAATGAAAAAAAATTTTTTGTACCGATTTATCACCAGCGAAACATAGTATCAAACAACAAAACGAATGAGTAGGTACGAGTATATTCTCAACGTACAAATCAAATGCAGACGATAAGTTTTATTAGTAAATCGCTCGCTTTTATTGGTCAATTTGTTACTCGGCATCATCATAATATGATATTGCGTTGCATTTGACGCCAGCGTATCCTTGTATGAGTACCTTCTGAATACAAGTCTTAGGTTTTTTTTTTTGAGTAGGGTTAGGTTTTTTTTAAATTTTTTTATTGCCTTTGTAGGCAGACGAGCATACGGCCCACCTGATGGTGAGTGGTTACCGTCGCCCATGGACTTCAGCAATACCAAGGGCAGAGCCAAGCCGCTGTCTACCGAAAATAGATCTGTCAAGGGTTTTCAATGTTTTAAAATATCAATATTTTTGCTATCCAAAACACGCAATTCTTTGTATTGTGAAATAAGTAACTTTTAGGTCCACAAGTACAGTGTTGATTGATCTTTATTCTGGATCAGTCCGAATGTTCTGTCGATACATGACGTTTGATTATATTAATTTACCAGACAATACATCACGTATAATACTGTACATGCGGGTACGTGATCCAGACTCCTCTTAACCAAGACCCCGCGTCATTTTGAATTAGATGAACGTGTAATATCCGATTTCATTTAAGGTCTATAGTCAAAATTTTCAGGAAAATCCGCACGAGATAGAGGCGAAGACAGAGCGTTGAACACCTTTTACGACATTTCGAAATACATAACAAATGTCATAAGTTTCAGTAAAAAACTCCGTTATTAAGATTTTTTTGATTTCATTTCATCTATACTAATATATAAATCTACAGTGGTTTTTACGGATGTTCCGTTATAACTACTGAACCATGCATCCGACTGACTTGAAACTTGGTATCCATATAGAAAATACACGTACTTAATGGATAGGCTAATATTTATATGAGTGTTGGATTCCCTAATAATAATGACAATAAATAATAATGTTAATTTTAAATGCCCAGTGAAGCGGCCGAGTACGGCTAGTAATCATTTATATTTTAAAGCCTTGTTCAACTGAAATTTGAGGTCCTATATAGTTGTTTTGGAGGAAAGACTGTATAATATTGTGCAATTGAGATTTACAACTCATAGAAGACAGTATTTGTTATGTTGATTAGTTTTGCAATCGTTTCAATGCAGATGAACCTGTTTACTAGTTCGCAGAATTTACTATAAGGAAGATGTAATAATTAGGCCTGTTTAAGTTAGCGCGTTATCTGATTTATAATGTAAGGTTACGAACACATAGCTGGTATGGAGATCGAGTGCTTCAACACGGCCAAAAGGTACTTCGATTTATAGCCTCTAGAGAATACCGGGCTATTTATTATCCTTTCGGCTTCAGTAGCGGTCATCTTACATCTCGTGTAGTTTAAACAGTTTCTAATTAATGCGGCTCTACGGAAAAGATGACATTACAAGGGTTGCGTTTTTCCATTAGACCATGGCGCTCTATAACAAATATTGAATGTGGAACATTTCTTTTATTTTTTATGGTAGTCCTTTTAGCCGAGTATTTCACTTGCCATCAGTGATGTTTTCAATTGTTTTCTATGGAAAACAGTGCATTATTATGTCATAATGTACTTTGGCCTTTTAGAACTAGAGAGTAGATATTCCGATTATTAAAGTTCATGCTATTGATGAACTCACGACTTTGATTCGATATTTCATTATACAACTGATATTGCTAATCTAAATAGCTTTGCGCTTGACCCGTGTAGTACATATCTTTAATCACAAACAGTAGTAGTATTATTAATTTTGAAACTTTGAAGTGTGTTTTATAATGTACTTTTAAATTAGCTTTTGCCCGCGACTTCGTCCGCGTGGAATAGTTACCTACTTTGGCATAACGCTAAATTTTACCCGCGACTTCATTTACAGCACTCAGGATTGGAACTTCATTACTGAACCGGTAGATGGCGTTAAAGAAGCTAGATTTTGAATTTTTTAGACAATAAAATTTTTTAAATTTTCGTAAAAAAAAATTTTTTTTTTCTTAATAAAAAGTTTCCTATGTTACTTTTAATACCTCCAAGAATATGTGTACAAAGTTTCATGATGATCGGTTGAGTAGTTTTCGCGTGAAAGCGTAACAAACAAACTTACATTCACATTTATATATTAGTAGGGATAGGGATTAAAATAAATACCTAAATGATATTCGGCTGCCAATCATAGATGTTAATAGTATTTTGAGTGGTATGAATCCGAAGGTTTGTAGTACATTTCTGTGCGATCATACATTTTACTCTACAATGACAGTTCTTTAATGACTTCCACGAGATTATTCCTTCACCGTGGAAGTTTAGGCACCGGCTTGGCTGAAGTCCATGGGCGACGGTAACCACTCACCATCAGGTGGGCCGTATGCTCGTCTGCCTATAAGGGCAATAAAAAAAGTCATTCGTGAGTATATGTCCAGTACTAATTAGAAATATTGGCACCTGCTTGCGTGATTTCAATAGCGGCACGGTCGCATCGCTCGGTACTAGTGCACCGGGCGTCTTATGCTTTAGGCCACGACGATTTCATACAAACATCGGAAATAATTTTGAAGTCGTCGTGGCCTAAACGATAAGACGTCCGGTGCATTCGTATCGAGCGATGCACCGGTGTTCGAATCCCGCAGGCGGGTACCAATTTTTCTAATGAAATACGTACTTAATAAATGTTCACGATTGACTTCCACGGTGAAGGAATAACATCGTGCAATAAAAATGAAACCCGCAAAATTATAATTTGCGTAATTACTGGTGGTAGGACCTCTTGTGAGTCCACACGGGTAGGTACCACCGCCCCGCCTATTTCTGCCGTGAAGCAGTAATGCGTTTCGGTTTGAAGGGTGGGGCAGCCGTTGTGACTATACTGAGACCTTAGAACCATATCTCAAGGTGTGTGGCGCATTTACGTTGTGATGTCTATGGGCTCCAGTAACCACTTAACACCAGGTGGGCTGTGAGCTCGTCCACACATCTAAGCAATAAAAAAAAAATTGCGTTTTATCTATCCCTGCTTATAAAAGTCATAAGTTGATCCTTTTTAATGGAAATTCACGCTTTTCATAACTTGTATTCGTAGTACTATCTATGTATGCGTAGTATTCATGCGTCACAAATCATTAATTGACATCGTGAATTTCTGAAATTGTATATTTTGTAAACTCATATTTTTACGTCAGAACTCCATCCAGATATATTTTTCGAGCACGCCAAGTCATAAATTAGAAAAGTTCGATAAGTATTGACGTACTGTTGGCTCGATTCATTGTATAGGAAGACTAAAATAATTTCACTCATAAAAGTTTTGGATTATTTTAGGATTTATAGTTGGAAGTATAAAAATAAGTTGTTTTTCATTTAAAATGTTTCTAAAGCACATCGTGGTTTCAGCGCATAGGAATCTAAAACATTTTAGCTATATTGGTTCTCTTTCAATGTTCTCGTTCGAAATATGAATATAATAATAATAATAATAATAATATTTTCTTCCGCATTCGCTTGTTGTAGACCATTATGCCTATTTTTTACGATTTAATTCGCGTTTTTCTTTGACGCTTATTTGACATTTCTTTGACGTTTCGATTGCTTTACGGTTTTCGTGGCTTTACGTGGCTACGGACGACCAAGGCGTTATTCATCGACATGACTGACTCAGTAGTGAAGTAGTAAGCGCTCTGATTGTTGGTCGTGGGTTCGATTGGGGAAATCGCAGCCACGACCCTAGGCAAGCATTCGTGTGATGAATAGGTTTGTTTGATCTTTATTTGGACATTTATTATCTATCTATATATGTATATATTTATAGATAGTCCGTGCGGGTATGTAACACCACCCCGCCTATTTCTGTCGTAAAGCAGTAATGCGTTTCGGTTTGAAGGGTGAGGCAGCCGTTGTAACTATACTGAGACCTTAGAACTTATATCTCAAGGTGGGTAGCGCATTTACGTTGTAGATGTCTATTGGCTCCAGTAACTACTTAACTTCAGGTGGGCTGTGAGCTCGTCCACCTATCTAAGCAATAAAAAAGAAAAAAAAACTTATATAAGTATGTATGTCAGTCTCTGGTACCCATAAAACAGGGAATCCGTCCTAATTTGGGACCAGATGATTTGTGCCCAGTTATTAAAATATTTCAATAGCGTGCTAATTACCATTTATCTTTGTATAAAATTATTTATAAGCTTTTCTGTTTCAATACACATAGAAGAAACTAACAGTACCTTAAGGTCTGACTATTTGTTTAATTTTGGGTTTTCATCTTCACCATAAGCGGATCACAGGTGTTTAGATAATGTAATTTAATCAAAAAAACTCGAGATTAAACAGGAAAAGTTGTTTTGATGACATTTATATCATGTTACGTAATATACGTATTAGACCGAACAGTTAGATCTTCCTATATTAGAGCGATCTTTCTCGCGATACCAATACGCGCTACAGAGGACATCAGTGGTTCAGACGTACATATGACCAGAGCATACGACAGTTAAGATTTTTTAATTCATTAGATGGGTGGACGAGCTCACGGTCCATCTTCTCCTCGAACTTGTCGATCAGCGATGACAAATTAACCCATAGACACAGCTCACTGAGTTTCTCGCCGGATGTTCTCAGCTGTGACATGTCCTTTTTCAAACGAGGCTTGTGGGGAGCACTTAACGACATAGCAGCTGGGCTCTGTCCCTGGCATTGCTGAAGTCCATGGGCGACAGTAACCACTCACCATCAAGTGGATAGTATGCTCGTCTGCCTGCAAGGGCAATAAAAAGTAGGTCGATATTCCGACCCGGTGGTAGATTTAGCGAAGCTCTGCCCTTCCTAGGGCTTGTGTTAGCAAATTCTTTCGGGATAAGCCCGTGAGCGTAAGCGTCTACCACTCGTCCGCGGGAAGCTAAAATAGTTTCTTAGACTATCAGCGAATAGAAAGGGAGGAAAAAGCGGCCCATCTGGAGTGGGTTATCGAAGTTCATAGACATCAAGAATATAAATACCGCCCCTCACCTTGAGACGTGAGTCCTAAGTCTCAGTTTTATAGTACAACAATTGCTCCACACTTTAAGCCGAAACGCATTTACGGCAGAAATAGGCATCGTGGTTGCACCGTGCGGGCTCACAAAGGCCCTACGTCCAGTAATAACGTTGCTCTGCTGACATAGTATCTCAATTTTGTTACCACTAGCCTTGTATATGCTAATGGATAGTTGCTAAAGTCAAGTTATTAACAGGGCCGTAAGCTAAGCTTTAGAAACATCATTCAATTACCAATACAATAAGTAATTGAACATTATCAATCAATAATAGATTCCGTAGACAATAAAGTGACACAGTGTTAAGCAAAAGTACTGAGTAAGGTGTGGTTACTTCAATAACTAAGTTTATTGTATCGTTGAGGACGGGAAGTGCTTGCCTTAACGATGTCTTAGCCGTTTTTATGACTGTTTTATGGTGCGGTGTGGCCCGAGTTACTCATGCTGTTATCTTTATACACTTCCAGTATTACATTTTAGATCGAGGATTTTTATGTTCTAAATAAATACCTTATGCGCACGGTTGTAATGTGTTCTATTTGCGGGATAGTGTTTCAAATGAGAACGCTATCTTATATTATACCTTAAAATTATTTATACCTTTAAACAAGCAATTCTTGTATATATATCTATCTGAATCTCGGAAACGGCTCCAACGGTTTTCATAAAATTTAGTATACAGGGGATTTCGGAGGCGATAAATCGATCTAGCTACGATTTATTTTCAGAAAATGTTGTTTTATTCGTGTTCTCAATAATCAACTCTTCAGGCTACCTATTGGCGAATAATAATACTATTTTTCTTAATTGAGGGCAACTAACTACTTTAAAGACACAACAAGATGGCGTTATCAAAAAAAAAAACCGAGCAGAGCTCGGTCATCATCTAGTTTACTTAAAGTAACAAAATACATTAAATAAAGAGTCTGGCCTATTCTAATAGTCATCGAGACGCAACGTTATTAATAAATACAATATACAGTTACTTAACAAATACGCACACACGAGATTGATAATATACTTTTCCATCAATTGACCGGATGGCATTACGGATGTCCGGACGACCGGACGATTGTCCCTTGAGACAAACACATCATGTCCCTGTCAATTATTGTGTCCAGTGTTTGATTGGTACGTAATTTCGACGTATTTGTTTGATCAATCGTTATTTACGCGACTTATTATTTACTCATCAATTTGTGTTTGAACAAAAGAATAAAAGCGATATGAATTTTTTTTTTAGGTTAGTTATAGTTGATTATGATCGAAATTCTATCTATATAAATAAGTACCTTCTTAAAATTTTCCTCAATTGAAATTGTAAAAAAAAGTCTAATTCACTGTTGTGAAATATCCTTGTTAAACTAAAAATAAAACATGTTCTAGACATTTTTTTTATTGCTTATACGGGTGGACGAGCTCACAGACCATCTGGCGTTAAGTTGTTACTGGAGCCCATAGACATCTACGACGTAAATGCACCACCCACCTTGAGATATAAGTTCTAAGGTCTCAAGTATAGTTACATCGTTTGCCCCATCCTTCAAACCGAAACGCATTACTGCTTCACGGCAGAAATAGGCGGGGTGGTGGTACCTACCCATGCGGACTCACATGAGGTCCTACCACCAGTAAGTACGCAAATTATAATTTTGCGGGTTTGATTTTTATTACACGATGTTATTCCTTCACCGTGGAAGTCAATCGTGAACATTTGTTTAGTGCGTATTTCATTAGAAAAATTGGTACCCGCCTGTGGGATTCGAACACCGTTGCATCGCTCGATACGAATGCACCGGACGTCTTATCCTTTAGGCCACGACGACTGCAGATATACAAAGAAACATGTCATTGCTACGAACCGATGATAGGAAAGCGGTTGAATTAGCAGGAAAATCCACGCAAATAGTGAATGGTTAAAATTTAAAAACATAACGGATATTTGACGATATTATCATTTAAAGTGCCAGTCACAGACTCGCGCTCTCTATTGCGTTAGTTCATGCATGTAATTTATTTAAAGCCCGAATGTAGCATGAAATATACAGCGTGTAAAGAAGTCGTTCCCGTAGACGGGACCGAAGTAAAGTGCATTAATTAGGTAAACAGAAATAATTATATCTACATCTACTATGAATGTAATAATAAACTTGAATGCTCATGTAGCACCCACTCCAGTAAAGATCGGAAGCTCTCCGCTCGAAGTTGTTGATGAGTATATTTACCTGAGACACACTGTCCAGCTAGGTAAGTCCAAATTCGAAAAAGAGGTCAACCGTCAAATCCAGCTCGGATGGGCAGCGTTCGGAAAGCTACGTAAAATCTTCTCATCACAAATACCACAGTGTCTCAAGACGAAAGTCTTTGACCAGTGTGTGTTGCCAGTGATGACATATGGCACTGAGACGTGGTCGCTCACAATGGGCCTTATGAGAAGGCTCAAGGTCACCCAAAGAGCAATGGATGCTCGGAGTTTTCCTGCGAGATCAAAAGGAGATTCGCAGGAAAACCATGGTAACCGACATAGCCTAAAGGATTGCGACATTGAAGTGGCAGTGGGCATGACATATTGCTCGCAGAACGGATGGCCGTTGGGGCCAGAAAGTTCTTGAGTGGCGACCGCGTACCGGAAGACGTAGCGTGGGTAGGCCTCCCACAAAATGGGCCGACGATCTATTGAGGTTCGCGGGCATTCGCTGGATGTAGGCAGCGTAGGGCCGGTCTTTGTGGCGAGGCTTGGGGGAGGCCTATGTTCAACAGTGGACGTTCATGGGCTGATAAGACCTAAAAAAGACATCTACAAACAAGTTTAAACGCTTGTAGTTCTAAAAATAAACCAATACGACATTTTCAATGCTATTTTGTCCTGATTCGTCAACACAGCCTACCTGTTGCTGTCTTAAATCATAAGTATCTGTGGTTGGCAGTCGTGTTATGATTGTTAATGTCATAAGAGTAAGTCCCATTTAAATATTTTGTCCTGTATCTGCATTAACGTATAAATGTACTATGTATAGTAACGAAATATTTACGGATCGGTCGCGAGTTCGTCTGTTCGTTTATAAATTATCGAAACCAATTGAAGAAAATTGTCAAAACCGAAACGAAAAAAAAGGTTAATTAATGCAACTTTTTTTTTCACAGTTTACAGATCACACATTCACTTGTTTTTTTTGTGGAATAAATATAAAATATAAGTAGCTGTCATTAATCGAAAACGTGGAACTAGGTAGTCGTAATGCAAAACAGATAATTTTATAGTGTGTGTAACGCCAAAATATTGATAAAATAGAAATTTCATAACGTGATCGTAATTCAGTGTTATTATATCAAAAAAATCAGGCGTCAATATGAAACGAACCGCGTTCGAAATTAATCTGAAAACAAAGCTTTGAAAAACGGAGCATTGAAGACAATATAGGACGGCTATCGGAAACAGAACAAACAGAAGCCTTCCAGGAACTGTCTATACCTTCGATTGGATGGAATCATTATATCATCAAGGTATCTTTAATTTTCCTCGTACTATATGAGAGCAGATAGATGTATTATATTTTCAATAAGAGTCACTATACTCGCGACAGAAATACACAAGGCGTTTGTACCTACTCGTCTCGCTCAAAATATTACATATCTCTATATGAGTATAAACAACTAGTAAATGAACTTAGTCATGGTTAGTGTGAAAGAACGAAAACTGGGTAATTCGTGACTGGCCGCGTGTAGTGAAGTGCCCTCGTAGTCCGGATGACAAAGCACATTACTGAAAGTATTCTAAATTAAAGGAGTGATTATGATATAGTATTTGTCCGGTACTTTGAAGATTCCTTGTATGATGAACTACAAATTTAGTACAAAATAAAATATTTAACAGTTAAGAGGAAATATATATGTCATATTTCATGAAATATTTAGTTTAAAACAAAATTAGTATAACTAGTGGTCCCGCAGTAGTCGAAATTCGACTATAATTAATTGAAATTATAAGTTTCAACATTATAATGGTCCTATTGTTACAGATTTCGCCAAAACTACAACTATAGGCAAATACTCGTAATATTAAAGATAAACAATACTAACCTATTAACAAAAGTTTGACAATACTTCAGTGCAATAAACAAAGAGTATATGTGTGTGTATCAAATACATGGTAGTATGTGTAATATTTTCTTTATTGATTTAATGTATCTTTTATGCATAATTTAAACAAAATATTAGCATTGTGCACTTCTTCTCTATATTCTCTATAAGTGTGGAAAATTTCATACTCCTCCGTCCGCGCAATTTTCGTAAAAAGGGATACAAAGTTTTTGCTTCACGTATTAATATATAAATTTTAAATGACATTTTACCTAATTTTTTAACCCATTTAACCCAATATTTAATCTACAAGTTTTTTTTTCCATCCAGCTTATTCAATCATTGGTGACGATCTTGCATTGCATTGATCATATAGAGGTATATAAATATCACCTCCCAAATCTGTTCATTCTAGTGCCAATAATATCAATGAGAAATGACTGTAACAGTTATACAGACTTACGAGTACTGACTGTCAAAAACACATTTGCTATTTCATAACGGAGCTCTACAAAGCGTGTAATGGACGCACAATTTCATGGTAACTTTGAGTTTTCTATACAGTTTGAGTTTTTTATTTTTACTATGAAACCGTTCCTTAAGTCAAAGCGCGTGTAAATAGCAATAAAAAGATAGCATGAATAATTTATTAAACAGGTATGTTTACTACCAATTTGTCTATTTCCACGCAGCAACTATGCGTTCTGGTTTGAAGGTTTGATACACAATTCAATCGAAATTTCGACTGTCTCAAGGAGGGGGAGGGATTAATACGCATTGGCTCTAGCAGTAAGAGTAGACTAGTTAGTAGTTAGCTGTAAGCTGGATCAGTATTTCAGAAGAAAAAATGCCACGAAGTTGAGACTTTGTAAGTCAGTAAAGCGTGAATGCAGATAACAGACAACATTGTATATGTAAAGAGTTTTACACTGCGTACCGTATAATGCGTTGGTCGGACCAGATTCGGACGACCCTTGGTTCCACCGTCTATGATGCTCTCCGAATAGCCGAAGGCAGGATGAACATCGGAAAAAGTCATGGATGTAAGTAGTCATGAAAGTAATATTATAATGACAATAAATAAATTAAGGCGAGACGAGGTTAAGTCGTAAAATTAGTTTTAATGCAATAATTGATCATCTAATATATAGGCAGCGGCTTGGCTCTGCTTCTGGCATTGCTGACGTCCATGAGCGGCGGTGACCACTTACCATCAGGTGGGCAAACAATCACAATAACAATCCCTTCGTAACTTGTATCCCAAAGTACCTCTTTGAGTCCCACCACAAATTCTTATTCTTGTTACACTGACTATTTTGAATTAATTAAAAAGCCATCATTATAAAAGAAGATGGTTTTTTTTCATAATCCTGCTTTTTTTTGTATTTAATGTCTAAAGCAAAAAATATTTATTTTGAGGCATGGTGCTTTGGAACTACAAAAAGAGAGAAATTTTCTGATTCTGAAAGAGTGATTTATGATGTCTCGTATAATTTTGCAATAAAACATGGAATGTGTAATTTTCAGACAAGGTTAAGCCGGAGAAAAAAAATCAGTGAAGAAAATAGACATTCTATGACTTATTCTAGTTATTCGTAAATATTGGTATCGTTTGACAGTGGAGAAAAAACTAAAATATATATTTTTATTGTTATCAGACAAATATGTTCGAAAAACCAAACCAGCAAATTAAGACGAAAAACATACTATTATTTATTGTAGTCATAAAAAGTGTTAAGTATTAAAATTATTTCAAAATTCAAGAATTTGCATAAACTATCATTACCTACTAAAACCATTTTAATAAATTATTTTTGATTAGTTTATATGTAACTTTGTTTGAGTAATAATTGAAATATTTAAATTAATTTTATATATTAATCCTACGTTTTGAAGGGGGTCAAAATCATGTTCAAAGATACCGTAATTCATTGTCATTGTAGTATGTATATTAATTAATATTTAGTGAATCCGAAATACCGTGCTAAGTAATTTTATAATAATTAATTAAAATGGAAACTCTAAAGAAATGTTCCAAAGTTTTGTGAATACTGAACACATTTCGCTACGACTTCTCCTTGTTGCGCTTATCTATCTACGTAGGCATAGCACAGCATGTTCTATTATCATGACGAATAGGGATTTGGCATGAGTGTTATGACTGACTGCTTGCCAGACATCAAGCGTTTTTGTGCAACGTGCTATTGGCAGGGCTTTTTTCTGTTTCTTCATTTAGTACTTCTTTTACTTCATCCAAATTTAGTTCTATAATTTGCATTTCATTGTTGCGCTACTCTTCTTCTTCTTAATCGCATACGTCATACGTCATTGCTGAAAGTCGTGTCCTTGAAAGGCCTTCGTGGCTCTTTGTACCGTCATCTTCCATTTCGTTCCGTTTTCGGTTTCGCTACAATTATAGCTAAATATCCGATTTATATTCGAAACGCTCGTGGTACGGTAGTTTAACAGGTCTGATGTATTAATGTAGTAATGCCATATCATTACTACTACAATTTTTTTTATTTATTGCCATAGACGAGTAAAAGTGGCAACGGCTTATCGCGTCTTAAGTCTTCACTGAAGTCTAGAGACATCAGAACGTGAATGTCGCCAAATTTACTTTGAGTCATAAAGCGAACGTCTCAATATTATATCGTGTAGCGTCTTTCTCGCCCTTTAAACTTCTTAGCGGTAAATGTGTTCAAAATCCGCCCTACCACTAAGCCGCATAAAGAAAGCTTCCGAAGTTAATGGTTGAAGTTTTTCTCTATCAAGCCGAGCATTGACAGAAATATTCAAATAATGATGGTTGATTAATTAGAATGAATGAGTTAATCTCTTGGGAAACGTTTGAATATGCTATCAATTTATCATCACTAATTTATTAAAAGACGACACAGTCTTGTGTACATGGCTCACATACATCCACGTGGCGTCGTTACTTCGGGGTCAACGGTCAACTCAAAACAAACGACAAGGGCTACACCGGGGTTACGACCCGGAATGTACACAAAGCTTGTATTCTGTTGACCTTTGAGATCATTTTCCGATGTCTACATTTTGTAAGCTGATATATCTTTCGGAAACATATTTTAATAGGTCATTGGATTTCTACACTAGTAACTTCTTGTTAGAAAATAGAAATAACAACCTGGAATTAGCTTAGCCGATAGTACTTAATGGCGTCGTCTACTTTGAAATATGAAATTGAAGTTACGACTACATCGAAGTAGCAATTACCATCATTGGTTCGCGGCAGTAATTTAATATCACTGTCACGCCTACTTATGCCGCGAAGTAATTATGCGTTACACATTTTTATCATTGCGTAGATGTATGACAATATGAAGTCATCATGGCCTAAAGCAGGGGCTCCTAAAGTTATTTTGTCTACCGCCCACTTTGAGAATAAATTATTTTTTAGCGCCCCTATTTTTTCACCTACTTAAAAACACTTATAGCGCGAGCTCAGTCGTTGTCTAAGAGTCCTCTTAGATGAAATTACAAATCACCTCCCAAGCCTCTATACAACGCTCCCAATTTTTTTTCTGGGTCTCTTACCGCCCCCCTTAGGCCTGCAGCGTCCACAAGGAGACGTTATCGCCCACTTTGGAAAAGGCTGGCCTAAAGGATGTCGCCCGGTTCATCGTCGGAATTCAAATTGAAATTCATGTCGCGAAGTGGGTCGTCGCATTTATGTTGTAGATGTCTATGGGCCCCGGTAGCCACTTAACATCAGGTGGGCCGTGAGCTCGTTCACCCATCTGAGTAATAAAAAAAGTATGAACGAGTCCATAGACATCACAACAGGATTGCCGCTCACCTCATATTTCAAGGTGGGGTACCTTGAAATATGAGGTCAAAGCCTAATTGCATACATGTGTATTGTAATATATTATGGCATTTCCACGCTTCATTTTTCACTCATGAAACTCATGGCTGCTTTGGGTGGAAATAGGCACGGTGGTGGGTATCTTGGTGATCGCAATAGGTTGGTAAAGTTATCAGACGGTACTTTTTCCCATTGTCCGATAAATCTGTTATTCGTGTTTTTTGACATCAATAGGAAAAAGATAGGTTTGTGATATAGGTCATAGATTGTAAGAGACGATAGCAATTCTTCCCAAGTAATTCCGACGACTTCAACTGTCGTTTATTGAACGGAGGATGACATTAAGATCGGATGAACCGCGAACTCGTTTATCTATTTACGCCAATAAAGATCTAAATAAGATTTTTATAGATCTAAATTTTTTTTTGCTATATATGCAATTCGATATTTTGTATCAACTGTAAAATTTAATAAGAAATATTTACTATCATTAATACACCTAGCACGGCATTATCGGCATAGAAATAAAAATATTAAAAAAAAAAACGCAGTGTTCAAAACAACTTTCCATTCCATTACAGTTTTCATAGTCATGGACAAACGACAGAGGAAAAGGTTACGGAAATATGTATTACTCTACTCTAATAATAATAGCATGTACTGTTAAAAATACTTTTTAATTCATTTTTGATTTAATTTTTGAAGTGAAAACTTCTTTAGAATCGTTGTGATTTCAAACCGGATGCAACGGAAAAAACGACAGGTAAGGGACACAAATACAAAAATGTGTAGGATGAAGCCAGCAAAGAATGAGACAGAAATATACATATTATTTAATACAGCGCCATCTGTGAGATTTTTTAATACTAACGTGTGTATGAAAGCTCTTGTAGTGAATTTTAATTTAGGATTATACGTGAAATTAAAATATCAATTCACAGAGGGCGCTACCTTACAATTATTTACTAATGACAACATTTTACATATACTTAAGACGTTTAGGATAATTGTATTTTAATTTTAGAAGGTTTCACTTCTACCACGTGTGAATTGCACACATGTTTTTTTTTTTAATTAACTTTTTTTTGTATACTTTGAATTGTAACCATGTTCTAAATTCTAAATCTAACTCACCCGAAGCTACGTTAAATTCAAATATAAAATTCTACAAGAAAGCTAGTTTGCAAGTACAAACAAAATAACGGTGAAACAGAAAGTTTTAAATAGTTTCAAAGAAACGTAACATACATAATTATATTTTAAAGCACTTGAATATATTTTGCTAATATGAAATGGGTTTTAAATCTATACAAATAAATAAAATTGGAGTATCTGTTTGTAATAATAAAATTACCACTTTTTATTAAATGCGTAAGTATTGGTGATTACTTTTATACACAGTATACTTAAACCAAAATAACATTTTTTTAATTTTGTCTGCCTGTCTGTTTGGTTCTCTGTCTGTTTATTTCGCCTAATCTCTGGAACGGCTCTACCGATTTTGACGGGACTTTCACTGATAGGTAGCTGATAATATAAGGAGTAACATAGGCTACTTTTCTTAGATCAGCTTCGCCCCGCGGCCTCACCCGCGGTACGAAAATAACCGCGGCTTACATCGCGGAACTCAGCTAGTAAAAATATATATATTGGAGTTAAAATCAAGTTTACTTATAGTGAGACTTATCTATTAAAACAGTCTAATAAATTTTATATCGTGAAACTGGGTACGCAAGAGTAGAAAATTTAGATATTAAATTATCGCACCTACACTTCTCTTTAGGAATGCCTAAAGAATATTAGAAGCAAAGGGTTCATGAAGCTGAAAGCAACAAACACCCTTTGCTTAAAATTAAATAGAATATCCGGTATCTCTGGCATCTCATAGTGAATTATTCTGTAGACGGACATAATTTGAAGTATACAACAAAGGGGAATGCGCCTTTGAAATATTTTCTCTCGCTTAACTCTGAGTGCTTCAGATATGTCAAATTCTATTCAAAGTAATATCTTGTATTTACCCATTTTCGTTGAAAATTCCTCTATAGTGGAAATGTTAGAGATGAGGCCGTTTTTTACGACTCTAGAAACCCGCAAGTGACTAATTATAGACTTCACTAAAAAAGAGCTCATCTACGAATCTGCACGTCACTTTAAAACCTGTTTACTTTTATTTATCTATGCATTTATTTCATTTCACTGACATTAAACGCCACTTTTAAGGAAACTAGAGGTCCCGCAGTAGTCGAAATTCGACTATAATTAATTGGAATCGTAAGTTTGTACTCTATTATGATTGTATTTTATACTTCTATAATCACAAATTTTGCCAAGACTACACTATAAAAAATATTAACAAAGACAAACAATATTTAACCTATTCTCAATTTGACAACAGACGTCAAGAACAAAAGTTTGACAATAAATAGTATGCATGCGTGTGTGCGTCAAATATATGGTATGTAGTGTGTGTAATGTTTTCTTTATTGATTTAATGTATCTTTTATGCATTATTTTAAATAAATATTAGAATTCTGCACTTCTTCTCTATATTCTCTATAAGTGTGGGAAATTTTATACTCCTCTGTCCGCGCAATTTTCGTAAAAAGGGGTACAAAGTTTTTGCTTCACGTATTAATATATAAGGAAATATTGTTTTTAATAATATTCTTTATCAAAAAATATTCGGAATATACCAACTTCTGAGACAAGTAACTGTGACCATAATAATCTAAATGATAAAACAAATTTTCGTATTTCTGTGGCCGTAATGGACAATCAGAGAAAGATTTTATATGATAACTAATAAAAATCGTTTACGTTTCGCGGTGACTTTTAATAATTACACGTAAGGAAAAATTCAAACCGATTGAAGTCGTCGTGGCCTAAAGGATAAGACGTCCGGTGCATTCGTATCTAGCGATGCACCGATGTTCGAATCCCGCAGGCGGGTACCGATTTTTCTAATGAAATACGTACCTAACAAATGTTCACGATCGACTTCCACGCTGAAGGAATAACATCGTGTAATAAAAACCAAACCCGCAAAATTATAATTTGCGTAATTACTGGTGGTAGGACCTCTAGTGAGTCCACACGGGTAGGTACCACCGGCCCACCTATTTCTGCCGTGAAGCACTAATGCGTTTTCGGTTTGAAGGGTAGGGCAGCCGTTGTAACTTGAGACCTTAGAACTTATATCTCAAGGTGGGTGGCGCATTAACGTTGTAGATGTCTATGGGCTCCAGTAACCACTCAACACCAGGTGGGCTGTGAGCTCGTCCACAAATATAAGCAATAAAAAAATAAAAATCAGGTGGGCTTTTTTTTTTTTATGATTGAAAGTTTACTGGTGGCCCGAAGGCCTTTCCAGTTTCACCAGGACAGGTGGGCGAGCAAAGGCTCAGCCAAGAGGGGTGGGATTTGCTAACAACTGCCCGAGCGCCTCCGAAGGAGACCTAACAACTCAAGAGCAATTGTTTCGCGAATGAATCTACTACCGGATCGGAATCGCGACCCNGAGGTCCCGCAGTAGTCGAAATTCGACTATAATTAATTGGAATTGTAAGTTTGTACACTATTATGATTGTATTTTATACTTCTATAATCACAAATTTCGCCAAGACTACACTATAAAAAATATTAACAAAGACAAACAATATTTAATCTATTCTCAATTTGACCACAGACGTCAAGAACAAAAGTTTGACAATAAATAGTATGCATGCCTGTGTGCGTCAAATATATGGTATGTAGTGTGTGTAATGTATTCTTTATTGATTTAATGTATCTTTTATGCATTATTTTAAATAAATATTAGCATTCTGCACTTCTTCTCTATATTCTCTATAAGTGTGGGAAATTTTATACTCCTCTGTCCGCGCAATTTTCGTAAAAAGGGGTACAAAGTTTTTGCTTCACGTATTAATATATATAAGGAAATATTGTTTTTAATTGTATTCTTGATCAAAAAATATTCGGAATATACCAACTTCTGAGACAAGTAGCTGTGACCACACTAATCTAAATGATAAAACAAATTTTCGTATTTCTGTGGCCGTAGTGGACAATCAGAGAAAGATTTTATATGATAGCTAATAAAAATCGTTTACGTTTCGCGGTGACTTTTAATAATTACACGTAAGGAAAAATTGAAACCACTTAAAGTCGTCGTGGCATAAAGGATAAGACGTCCGGTGCATTCGTATCTAGCGATGCACCGATGTTCGAATCCCGCAGACGGGTACCAATTTTTCTAATGAAATACGTACCTAACAAATGTTCACGATTGACTTTCACGGTGAAGGAATAACATCGTGTAATAAAAACCAAACCCGGAAAATTATAATTTGCGTAATTACTGGTGGTAGGACCCCTAGTGAGTCCGCACGTGTAGTTACCACCACCCTACCTGTTTCTGCCGTGAAGCAGTAATGCGTTTCGGTTTCAAGGGTAGGGCAGCCGTTGTAACTATACTTGAGACCTTAGAACTTATATCTCAAGGTGTCTGGCGCATTTACGTTGTAGATGTCTATGGGCTCCAGTAACCACTTAACACCAGGTGGGCTGTGAGCTCGTCCACACATATAAGCAAAAAAAAAAAAAAAAAAACAGGTGGGCTGTGAGCTTGTCCACCCATCGAAGCAATAAAAAAAAAATTGTGCGCCACCTGTCGTACTTTAATGGAACTATGATAGAAAGCTTTCCTGAAGTACCTTTTTTTTTTTATTGCCCTTGTAGGCAGACGGCCCACCTGATGGTGAGTGGTTACCGTCGCCCATGGACTTCAGCAGTGCCAGGGGCAGAGCCAAGCCGCTGCCTACCGCTTAATACTCTCCACAAGCCTCGTTTGAAGAAGGACATGTCATAGCGCTCGGGAAACACCGTGGAGGGGAGCTCGTTCCATAGCCGGATGGTACGTGGCAAAAAAGATCTCTGGAAAAGCACTGTGGATGACCGCAGTGGCTCCAGGTAGTATGGATGAACTCTACTCCGGTGGCGGGCGGTGCGATGGTAAATACGAGAAACCTACCAACAACTACTGTGCGAAGCTTCATCACAATCGTATGAATCGCTTAAGAGAACACAAAGAACAAACATTAATTTTCAATCAGTGAATAATGGCTGTTGATCCCCCAAATCCATCTTTAATATACTCAAATTATAATCTTATCGCATTATTCGTCTTTAGTAGTTAGTCCTACTTACCATTCTCTACTCGTAAGAATTAGAATTAATTCTAATGCCTATCTTAAGCATTAAGCATTAAAAGGAACTATTTTCAATTTCGTCATCTCCTTTCTTCGCGACACCACCCGCCACTTGAACAAAATTTATCTGTAATACTACCACCATGTAGGTTTTGGAATGTAACATATATTTTCTTAAAACGCGCTTACGTGGGTAGTTACGACCTTCTTAAAACGAGGAGCGAAGAGAATCCGAGAGGTAAGCTAAGGTAGGCAGCGGCTTGGATCTGCCCCTGGGATTGCTGAAATCCATGGGCGACTGTAACCACTGACCATCAGGTGGGCCGTATGCTCGTCTGCCTACAAGGGCCATTTTTTAATTTTTTATTGCTTAGATGTACGCTGGGTTTACCTACAAGGGCAATAAAAAAAAGTAAGTAAGCGGTAAGATCATATCAGCTCTATACTTTAAATTCCAAAACAAACTACAAAAATCCCTTTATATTGGTATTCTTCAATAACCACCTAAAAACAGGTGAGTCATAAGTTTTATAATTAAGACTAATAAATAGTTAAAGTTTCTGTTTCAGTACTATATATTTATATAGCATATTCAAATTGAAATTTTGCATAAAAATTTCTATTTTTTGTTGCTGAAAGGAAGAGATTACTATCTATTTGGAACACTAACGCTCTTAGCATCAAATGGGTCATGAGCATACATTGCTATCAAAAATTCATATTTAATGATCTATTGTTAGAGCATTTACTGAATTTAAATGTTTAAATTATTTAATTATGGTCAGCGTAATCATTTAGATGTGTTTGCGACAAAAATGATATCCAAACGCGGCAAAGTATTTCGCACGTCGACATTCCATGTTATCGAATTAAAGACATATCCATCTTAATGTTGAGGTCATTTGATAACAGAATCGATTTATTGAACTGATAAACAATTCTTATGAACTTTATATCGAAAAAAGTTTACCTTCAGGCAAGTTCAATGTACTTGCGGATATTTTTAAATTCGATGCAACTCACAGAACGTTCTCATAACTATCTATATTCACTTTAAACAGTTTTCGAACATTAGATCCGAGATCGTATTTCTCGGGACTCGATATACTGTCGTAACGCACAACCACGTTCTAGGACCGATCGGATTGCACTGACTCTCTCACCCGCCAAGTGCCGCCTGTCTGTGGGGAAAATTGCGAAGAATGTGTCTTTTCATTTTCAACGTTCCTCGGGGATTCAACATAATATCATCGGTGTAAATTAGATTATAAATTTTTCAATAAGTTGAAACTAAGCGAAAACAAAAATAAGTGTGTTGATAAATGAAAATTTGTAAATGAAAACAATCCACAAGGATAAAAGATTTGTTATATCGAAATTTCGGGCTACCACGAAAAATTATGTATTCATAAGATCATTACAATATGCATATTGAACATCATGGGGCACCCTAAAAAAGTTGTTTGTCGGATTTTTGCTTCGATTCAATTTAGGATAAGACCTCATCATTTATTAGAAAAATCTTTTTCATTTTGGACCGTAACCCAATTTACATAGGAGTGAAATTTTTCGATGAATCTGCGGACTTAAGACTTCTCGCATGGGAGGAAATTAGTTTACTTTGTAGTTCTGTGAACGTTTGTGAGGTATAATGTAATATTTGACAGTTTACTTAGAATTGAAGACGGTTTTTTGAGTTTTTGTACATATCACAATTCCGTGTTAGTGTTATAATATATTTAATTTTAACTTCAAAAGCATTGTGTCAATCAAAATTATTACCAATATATATAAAAATCAATTGCTGTTCGTTAGTCTCGCTAAAACTCGCGAGCGGCTGAACCGCTTTGCCTAATTTTGGCCTTGAATTATTTTTGTCAAAGTCCAGATAATATTTAAAGGTAGGTAAATATGAAAATGCTCGAAATTAAATAAAAATAACAATTTTGTTTTCACTTTGATGTGTCCTCCGTCGGATGGATTCCTTTTATTTCTTTTAAGTTTATTTTATACAAAAGTTTAGGTCTGTTATTTATCGATTTAGTCATTACGAAGTCTGCCCGGTCAGCTAATTACCAATATAAATCTAAATGCTAACCAAAATGCACAAAAATATTGATGTAGGTCAGGAATCGAAATGTGATCCCACAAAACCGATGCGTCTCCAAACTTCATTTAATTTTCGGCCTCGCGGGGTGTTGCGTTTTCAGGATTAAAAGGATAATACAGATATTTTAAAGTAAGATCTTATGAAATATACACATGAGCACCTAATTCTTTTTATTTCATGCACCACTACATGAGTTAAAAATACTACAGAGAGAACTCCCTCTATGCTTTATAAATAAATTATTATCGTGTTTCATGGTGAGTCTCTGCGGTCTTGTTTGAGATGATATTATTATTTTTATGCTAGTTCATCTCCATTTTACAATCGTGCCACCTGCCAGTGGGGTAGAATTCTTTCGGAGTTCCTGAAACACTTTGAAATGGCGCAAAATTTTCATTGTTTTTTTTTTTTAAACAAATTCCTAAAGATTATATTTTCATTTGTCGAAATGGAAAAATTTACGCCATCGAATATTTAGCAGCTAAATCTAAATAAAGTTTTAGTTACCAGAAGTTTTATTTTATTTTATTTTGTGTCCTTCTCTGAAATATCTGGCAGAATTACTTAACTTAATTATTAAAGAAATATGAAAATCTTTCATTGTCGACGGCATATTAGGTTGCTGACTGCAGATGAGCTATAGATCGCAAGTTTAAGGTGCCATAATGTTGTACCTGTACTGTAATTATACTGAGACTTTAGAACTTATATCTCAAGTTGTGTGGCGCATTTACGCTGTAGATGTCTATGGGTTCCATTAACCACTTAACACCAGGTGGGCTGTGAGCTCGTCCACACACAAGGGCGGATCCAGCTTTGGCGCCAGGAGGGGGTCACATAGTCAAATTTAGATGCGTTCGTTCCCAAGCGTTTGCCATTATACAAAGTTATTATATTATTATATTAAATTAATTAAATATTGAAGGTATGTAGTTAAATAAAATCTGTATGGTGACAAAATATATAAATAAAATCATTATATTCAATTAGTGGTCCACCTAAGTCCTGGTACCAGCTCAGGAGGTGGTCATGACCCCCATGACCCCCCCCTGGATCCGCCATTGTCCACACATCAAGGCAATAAAAAAAAAGCGTATTTTTCGCTACAGTCTATTTATGGCTTTCATGAGGTGATAATTTCTACCTTTGTTTTTAGATTTTACTACCGACAAAATTGTAATGAAGTTGTGTCCACTAAACAGTTTACGAGTAAGAAATATGAGAAAACTAAATTTGATAAAAATATGTACATTATCAATACAATAACTTTTAAAAATAATTTATGTTTTCAATGAAAGCTTTTTAGGTCTGGGTACCAGAATTACTGTTTGAAAGCTGCGTATTTCAGTGTACGACTTCGTAGAACGTTTGTTAATATTAAAGCAGCTACAAAGAGTGGAGGAACTTAATGTACCAGTGTAGAACAAAGGCGAGTGTTGAGTAATGTGTGCTGAAGTAAATTTAATGTAGGTACAAGTTACTTTTGGTTTGTTCGTGGTTTGGTTTGTATGGCGGTTGAATTCAATGTACCTTTGTTATTGTAAATTGTAACTTACTCGTGAACTGTTTAGTCGACACAACTTCATTACAATTTTGTTGGAAGTAAAATCTAAAAAACAAAGAAATTATCACCTCATGAAAGCCCACAAACCATAAATAGACTGTAGCGAAAAATACGCTTTTTTTTATTGCCTTGATGTGTGGACAATGGCGGATCCAGGGGGGGGTCATGGGGGTCATGACCACCTCCTGAGCTGGTACCAGGACTTAGGTGGACCACTAATTGAATATAATGATTTTATTTATATATTTTGTCACCATACAGATTTTATTTATTTTACCATTTGCGTATTACGTACTACGGGTACAACAAAACCTCTAATAATGAACCTAATAATAAATATCGATACAGCTCCTCAAAAATACGAATACTCCAAAACTTGAACTCAGCATATTTGGGAAGGCATATTATTGACACAGAGTGTCACTTCAAAGTAAGGGGAGGCCCTTAGAAGACGAGTACAGTACGAGGGTCCTTCAGTGACGCGTGCTGAAGAATTTTCGGCATTTTGTACAGCCGTAAAAAAGTTACAAGTGATTCTACAGACTCGTGTTTCTTGAAGTCGGCCAAAATATTTCGGAAAAGTTATATTAAAACTAATCTATCTAGTCTTTTAACATATGAAATGACGGGTTGTACTTTAATCTTGCTCTATGCGTCCTTTATATGATTGAGAAGGTTATTATTATTATTTCAGAGAAGGCTTCTTTGGTCTTTTATGTTATTAAGCTGATTATTAAGCTGGTATATCATCAACTTCCCATCAACTTACCAGCATGGCGAAGTTATATTAGTCATTTATATTTTGTGTCGAATTTTATTAAGGAATCAGCAAAAGCAAATTACTAACATCACGACAATGGTGATCAATAAATGAAATTTATTTAAGCAATGTTTTATTGTTTGTTTTTCTGTAAAGAGTTGTTACTTATTAGACAGTGGCCAAGCTTTATTGACTTTACTGACAAGCTTTGCAGTAGCTGTACTGACTCGTAGACACGATGATTAGTACTACCTGTTAATGTTATGTGATGACAATAAGTATCGCTTATTTCACAATTATAACACACAGCTCTAATTATTGATAAATTGAATAATGAGCGACTCAAGCAGGGAAACATTAAATAGAGTAGTATTTTTTGTTAATTTCGGCTGTCGTAGATATAAATAAAAAACTTCAGAGGTGTCAAGGGACACCCGGATGGAACGAAGTTCCTTTCGATTAATTAGTGAAGGAATTGTAAAATTTTTTTTAAGTTATAATAATAAATTATGGCATTATGAAGAAGAAAAAAACAATACTATGAACTAAATTACTATTGTTGAAACGCTATCTCGAGAAACTGTACTCATTACGCGGACCAATCGGATACGAGCAATGTCACGCGATAAGCGCCTACACGTTGATTGGTCAGAATGACGGATCTAAAAAGTGTCGTGACAACTTTTCGTAACATTTTTTTCCGTCTAGCCCCCTTTCACAACGCGCGATAAGGAACTTCGTTCCAAAAATGCTTTAGAGGCTTAATCTCACAATTGCTATTTTCATTTCATTATCTTTGCTATTTCGAATACTTTACTGCTTTCGTGATCATGGATGACTATTAAAGCACTTTCGTTAACATTTGAATATTGCGTCAACTATTAGCAGTTATCATACTACTAAAATTTATTTAGTGTTCTTTAATTAGCACGATATTAAGAAGTCAATGTAGTTTAATTGTATAATATTGTTTTTCGATGAATATTCCATTTATCAACATAACATCATTTTTGTGCCAAGAAAATAGCATCTAGGTTTCAATTGATTTTATTGACTTTGTGTGAAATGTATAATAAAATAAATCAATTTGATGGTAGCTTTTGATCTCGATTATATGTTTAAAATCTCATTCCTTTGCTTTAGAAGATCTAGAACGAGATGTATTTATCTATTCTTTGCAAATTAAAACTTCTACATTTTAATGCAAAAATCTTGACTTGAAAATTTGTTCAGTATTTTTAATGATTAATGAAGAAAAAAAGCGGAACGACATTGGAAATTTGAACACAAAAATTATTTCAATAAATATTGTATTTTAAGTATTCACTCATTTTTAGAATGCACCATACTAAAAATTTCAATATTTGAACCCGTTTGTTTCAACTTTTTAATACGATTTTATTAGTTTAGCCTGTTTCTAGGTATGTAGGTAGGTATGTAACGAGATCTCTCAGCGCATTTTCCACCAACTTCTAAGCTTTCGACTTATTTGAAAATTTGCACACGTGTCAAGGACAACGATCGATAACATTTTAACAATTTTATCATTTGGATCTAATGTTTTGACCGGTTCGCTTTCGACGTGCACACGTTTCACCTGCTGTATTTGGTATTCAGACTTGAAGGAAGGCTTGAAGGAAGAAGGCTTGAAGGAAGAATGATGAGGGCATATTCAAATGTGTATTACCATACGAATGCTGGCTCAGTGACTTTGATAAAGGCAAAGTGTCTCAGCAAGTCAGCTTAATAAGGGACAAGGAGTTTTTTTGTTGTTGTTGTTGTTGTTGTGTCGAGTGAAGTTATCGTGTTGCTACTTTATTCCAATACGCTATACTACATACTATACGAATACTTTTGATTCATTTTAAAGTAAAATTTCTCTAGCTTGACATAGCGCTGATATGATATGCTGATGTGATACACGGCTGCCGTCCAGATTGTCGCTTGAGTTCGTGGTCTCAATTGTAATATAGATGATGTCTCACCCCTCAAATATGACGTAAATAAAGGTCATCGGCATACTCAAATAGGAATGCATGACTTAGTCTTTCTTATCTGTGGCAGTAATAGATTAAGACTGTGAAAACATTAGCTGCTAATAATCAGATTGTATTTATTTAATAACAAACAACAACAGTGCGTCACTTTGGCAATCATAAATTAAATTATGTAATATTGTCTTTTCCCTTTTGCCATATTTTTAATACTTAAGATGGTAGTGGTGGATGGGAAATCTAGTGGCCAGCTTGTTGTTCGCGAACTAGACATCATAGCATAATTTCTGCCGGTCTACGAATATTTTTTACTGGTGGAAGGACCTCTTGTGAGTCCGCACGGGTAGGTACCACCGCCCTGCCTATTTCTGCCGTGAAGCAGTAATGCGTTTCGGTTTGAAGGATGGGGCAGCCGCTGTAACTATACTTGAGACCTTAGAACTTATATCTCAAGGTGGGTGGCGCATTTACGTTGTAGATGTCTATGGGCTCCAGTAACCACTTAACACCAGGTGGGCTGTGAGCTCGTCCAAGCATCGAAGTAATAAAAAAAATCATAATAATAATATAACGTTCAAGTTTCAATAACATGCCTCATATATGTAGTTACGTGCGTCATGATCCGGCTAGTTAGACTTAATGAGAGGCTAAATAAACTCATCGTGTCTTATCTGTACACCAGAAAGTTGCGAATTCAAAACTTTGTATTTCGAATTAATTTAGCGGGATGCCACCATAGGGGGATATTGTGTAAACTTTCCCTTAGTACCTAAATGCTAACGGATGACGCAGCAACCAGGAAAGCGTGACTTTATATCCGTTACGAGGTGTTACTCTGCATTAGCGAGGATTGCCGACACGGTAAATGCCTTGTTAAGCTGTTTGTCTACCCTAGATTTGGAATCCGGATCGCTTTTAGTAGACACTTGATGTTTATAGCAACAAGTTTCGTTGAGGTTGATTTGAAAGTATTTTTATACGGTACAATTGAGGCTTCATAAAGATGTCTCAAGATGGTTGGCGGCATTGACATCGTGATGACTTTTCATCTTGATAGCCACTCAATACTTTGAGATCTCTCACCTCAGGTCTATTTAGGAATATTAATAAAATTTATTATATAGGGTTGGAAAAATCATTTTTAAGCTATTGCATAGATTTTATCGCGGGCCTTGAGCGCGGCGACCGAATCATGAAATTCCGTAACGAAAAAAACCTTACACCCCTCACTCCGCCTACCATGTAGCTCGCGTTTAACACATTCACACGTTGCGCTTGTGTAGTGTTTGTGAATAAGCCCGTGGCGTGACGTCACACTGCATGCGCATCATGAAAAGTCTGCCCATCTCTCTCTCGCGCGAACTAGCTTATGAGTGTGAAGGGGACAGTTAAGGTTTTGTTTTTGTTAATGTTTAATATAGCGTGGTCTTGTTTTATTATTGTTTTAATATTCAATTATTACTGTCTAATTATAATTGCATAAGTTGATAAAAAATGGTATGCAATAGCTTTACCGCGGCAGTTCCCGAGTGTCACACGTTTTTAATATGTATAACGATGAATTCTTTTAAGGTTTTTTGGACTTTCATTCATAAATGTACGTTGCGGACAGTTTCTGTGACACACGACTCTTTAGTTTTCGTAACACCAGAAAAAATAATTATTTAAAATATCTTCTCTAAATTTTATAACTCATGCCAAAGAAAACTTTGATCTCGTTCAAAGATTACATAATTTTCGGAAGAAAAACATTAATTACGAAGATAAATTGCTACACTAATTAATTAAATACTCTTTATTTATTTTTTATTATTCATCATCTGTCGGCTCGTTAAAGATAATAGAAGCTCATTACGTTGACGTAAAAAAGTATGAGCAAAATTATATTAGTCAAAGTAAATAGTAAATAGATCTTTAACGATTCGTTCCACCACATAACTCTAGAAAAAATCGATGTTTGTTCATAAATTAAGTATGTTGTCCATTTTTTGCCTTATTACCCATTATTTATTTTACTTTGATAGATAATTTGTGTCAAGGTGTTTAAAACTAACTGAATGTTTATAAATCGAGTAAAATCACACCAAGTCTACATTCGTGTAGACGTGCTCCGTACTAACCGCTTCACTCTCTCCCCTTTGCCTTTTCATGGGTTCTGTCTCATGCGAGGTTCGGACGCGGGTTGTTGAGCGACAGGAGGTTTTAGTCAGTTCGACTCCGACATGCCCCGCCCTCCATCCCCAGGGGAGGGCGGAAGTCCGGCGATTTCCTTCAGACCAAAAAAAAAGGTCTATATTCGTGTGACCAACAGCCTTATTTGCTGCTCATCTGGATATTTATAATATACATACATATATAATTAAACGCACATTAATATGTATGTCAGTCTCCAATTTTCATAGTACAGGAAATCCTAGTATGGAGGAGAAACGCTTTTCAAAAACAAAACAAAAAAATTAATTGCTTTAATTCGAATCTGGGCTCAATGTTTATATAACATATCGCTCTCAAGTATATACCTATTCTTCTTTGTCGTTTTTCCACTAATTATAATCATGAACATATATGATTTGTCTTCATTTACTTCTGTCCCGCGTCGGTTCAAAAGATCGTTGTAGAGTTTCTCTTGTTGTCTCAACAGGTCTCATCAATACTTTTTATACAATCGTGTTGGAATTCGGTCCCTAGAGCATTTCCACTGCGTCTGTCCCCCGATCAGCTGTTACTCCAAGTCACACACATTTGTACAATGTATTGGCGCCAAAATGAGAAAACTCAATGAGCAATCATATAAAAATGACAGATTCCAAATTCAAATGTAATATTTTGTTTATTTTTAATTGTAACAGTATTTATGGCCAGACTAAGTATATATGACAAAAGAAGCTTGATCAAGGTCAAGTTCTAAGCATAATATGGAGATAAGTCATTTTTGATGTAGAACTCTTGTAAAGTCGATTCGGTGCTATGTTTCCTATACGAATCAAATAAATAAAAGTAATCGTGCCGCGCGAATTTATTGTGATGCGTCTGTGAATACAATATAAAATTTTTTGAAATGAATCTCAGTTTTCTATAATTTAAATGGCATGAATGGCAAGCGCTCTTTTGAAAATGCACTTTGACCATCCATAAGTTGACCCCGCAGTTAAATACCGTAGGTAAGTGCTGCGGAAATAATTAAAATGGACAAGTTGAACGGCTGTGACATCTATCATTTGTCTTATTTTCTAATTACATAAGTAAGCCGAACTAAGTCTCCAAATTTGTGGAGCCGAGAAATTGTGACACTTCTAAATAAAGTACCTAGTCAAACAGCATTGTTATCAAATGTCTCGGTTGTATTATTAAACTAGCTGACTTGGCAAACATTGTTTTGTCATATACATAATTTCTAAGAAATATTTTATTTTTGGGTGCAGCCCTTAACATTTAGCGGTATAAATAATTGTAAATAGACATGCTTTAACAAAAACCGACTTCAAATAGAAAAAAAATTATTCCAAAACAAATTAATATACACTAAAAACAATAATCATCGAAATCGGTTGGCGTGATATTGAGTTATTCAGTTATTCATCTATTTGTGGCGCACGTACTTAATGCAAAGGACAATGCCCAAAAGTGGGCCAACTTCATGTCTAAACTATTTGTACTTTGAAAAACTATGCCTTATTTTTTCACGTTGTTTAGTTTATGTATCAACATTTCTTTCACCCTGGCATTGTTTAACAAAAAAATAAATTACTTATTGGATAACATCCCAAAACTGAGTGTCATAGTTTTTAAATTCGCCAATAGGCAAAGGGCTTAGCCCATAAAGCCTTATAGTAAACCTTTAAGCTGCCAAACGAAAGAGTTGTCTGTGACTTGAACAACAAATTAAAAAAAATAGCTAATGGTTATAATTCACAGACTTTTTAGTTTATTTTTGTTCAATTCAATATTTATATATTGTAATAATAATTATTACTAAAACCATGAATTATTTGATATTTTTAGATATTAATGATTCCATTAGTAAAAATCTCAATGGCCTACCATTACTCTTTTCTTATTATATATGATCAGAGAGTTTTGGCAGCAACCCGAGTGAAACATCACTTGAAGTTTTATTTTAATGTTTTTTTAATAGTTTATTGTGATATATAATATTATATAAATTGGGTGTTGCTTTGTGTATTAAACGTCAATAATCGCTGTTCACGATTATTGAGGCATTGGAATAAAACTGTGGCTAACATAGCAGTGACTGTTTTTTTTTTTCAAGATACAAGGTCTGCGGAAATTCACGGTCACTCAATGTGCTATTCATAGAGTTGACGTCAAAACTCCCAAAAAGCAATAAAAAGAGATACACCGGCTTTTTATTGACATTAAAAAAATATAACTACGACAGACTAGGCTGTATAGGCTACGGTCTTTGCCTAATTATTGGCGAATTTAAAAACAACAACAACAATATCGTTGCCGGCTTCCGGATTTTCATTTCATTTTATTATTATTATGAGGATATAATAATAGTAAAATGTACGTAAGGGCTTATTTCTAGCAACATTAACCACAATTAACTTATTATTTACTGTAAATAATGATGAGAGCGATTATTGATTTCAAAGAAAGCAATTAACAAATTAATTTTAGCTGCAGAAAAAAACAGATTTCTCTTAAACCTGGGTGAGAATATAAAAATCGTTTTCTGAATATGAAACGATATTTCTTTGTCTATCAAATTAAGTTAAAACCATCATGACACGACAACTTTTTTTAGGGGCCCAAACGCCCATAAAAAATGGGCATTGTCCTTTAAGACTTATATGATTTTCTAATGAAAGTCGAATTGAGAACCTCCTCCTTTTTTGAAAACAGCTAAAAATAGATGTTAACCGTTTCTCAAACCTGCCCGAAATGCACACAAAATTTCAAGAGATCGCTTGAGCCATTTCGGAAGTGTTTGATAACAAACATCGCGATACGAGAATTTTATATATTAGATTTTCAATCTAAAAACTGCTTTACTTGAAGAAGTGAACCACCAGTAAAAAAAATTGTTGCATCATCCATAAATCTAATTATTTTTATTCAAATTAGGAAAAGTCATCGGAATGGTTCTTAAAAAAATATTAGATTGAGATTGGTGATAAATTCACACTATTAAGCGATTTCACAAAAAAAACTACCTATTTAAATTCCCCATTTTCCACCCGGGAGGGTTTACAGGGAATCTTGTCACTAATATTTGTGCAAATTTTATACATATTTACGTCTACAAATAAGAACTATAAAATCGTTGTTATCGTTATACGATCTGTCTGTATTTGCAGTTTGTATTTCAAAATGTTAGCAATCCACCCTTCCGATAGTAGTGCCCTAAATTATATTATTCTCTTCCATTACACACGAACAAATGTTTGTGTCATTATTTTATTATTAATTAGTAACTCTATCTCTATGGCGAGAACGTCGACTAATCTTCTTTTTTAATAATAAATAATAAATAAATAAATAAATATTTACTAACAATCACGCCACGTTAACTGGTCCCGTGCTAAGTTCGTAAAGAACTTGTGTTACAGGTACCAGATAACGGAAATAAATGTAAGATTTTTATTATACACATACATATATTTAATAGACATCCATAACCCTGGAAAAGACATTTATATTTATCATACAAATATCTTCCCTTGGCGGGATTCGAACCCCCGACCCCCTTGTGTAGTGACCATGTCACTTACCACTACACCAGACGGCCGTCTTTGGATATATATTGCGATCAAATATGCATAAGTTACAAAGGCAGTTGATTTTGGGACTGTGGCCGGGGAAGCGCTTAAGACATGAATTAAAAAAAGAAAAAAAAGCTGAACTCCAACGCAATGGTGTAAAAACATTGTAGAGATAACAGGAGGAACTCTACAACGATCTGTTGAAGTGGCGCGTAACAAAAGCAAATGGAGACATATCATATATGGTCACGGTTCTAATTAGTGAGCGAAAGGGAAAAAAGAAGAAATTTCATTTTGTTGGAAACATTAATTACATTTTGGACCATTTCACTTTGCACTCATTAGCATTATAAAATACATATTATTTCCATTACGGATCTACTGAAGCAATAAATTACTTTTAGAACATAGTTAAAGCTGTTTGAGTTCGGTGTGTAACAACATCAAATGGCTTTTATTAGTTCGGAAATTCTCACTCGACGCGCCAAGAACTAATAGAGAAGTTTACTATTGATTGATCTAATAGTATAGAGCTAATATTAGAGGAGATACAATTGTTATTAATTAATGAAATGAAAATTTCAGTGTTTATTATGAAATAAGGATCGCATTTGAAGTATAGTCAAATATTCAGATGAAAGTTCAAAGGCAATCTTATAATAATAAATACAGTACACGACAATCAAATTTCCACATAATCTTTGTCTTTCCTCATTAAAAAGAAAACAAATAATTATATTTAAAAAAATCTGTCGCTGATAACGCGTCGCGAATTTAATAATAAATATTTAGAAAAATATTTTAAAACGCCTCGAAACTTTCAAGTTCGAGAAAGAGCTTAATTTCTCGACAGCTCCGCTGAATGTACCTACTTAAAACTTTTTCAATTACGTTCGACCTCTCGTTTGTCAGCGGCTTACAAATAAAACTATTTAACAACAGTGACTTCGCTGTTTTGTCAATTTAGCTGCATGATATAGCGGTACGAGGCTGTGGCAGTTCATGGTCAAGTGTGATCATGTAGAAAGTTACACAGGACAAATAAAATAATATGAACTGATTAAACGTCTTAGGAGTCATCTTGTCGTCGAAGAGTCAAGACGCGCGATGAATTTTATATCAAGCGAAGCGACTGTGCCAGTATTCGAAGCCCACTGAGTTCCTAGCCGGATCTTCTCAGTGGGTCGCGTTTCCGATCCGGTGGTATATTTTGCGAAGCACTGCTCTTGCTAGGGCCAGTGTTAGCAACCCTCCGGTTTGAGCCCCGTGAGCTCACCTACACGTTTGGGCGAAGCTGAAATAGCCTCTCAAGGCTATCAGCATAGGTAGGAAAAAAAAGGAAAAAGAAGTATTCGAATCCCGCAAGCAGGTACCAATTTATCTAAAGAATTACGTACCCTGTTCAGGAATAGCTTTCAGGATAAACGAATAGAGCTATGTAATAAGAATCAAAGCAGCAAAAATTATATATTAGCGTACTTACTGGTATCAGCGCTCAGCCTATTTCTGCTACGAAGTAGAATGGTTTAGTTGTAGTGTAGAATTGAGACTTAGAACTCATGTCTGAAGGTGAGTTACGGCATTTACCATTTTGGTATCTATGAGCTTCGGTAACCATTTAACACAATATTATTATGATGAGCCGTGACATCGATAACCCAACTAGGCAATAAAAAGAGAATTTACCAGACTTTGAGAGACTTTACTGTTTAGTATTAATTACTATCACCGTATCGCTTACTTTAGACCAGAAACGATCACGGGTTCCAAAATATTTTTGTTGATTTTAGTTTAATGCATTGATGCCATTTAGCTTACTCGATGCTAGCACCCACCATCGAAGTTTTTTTTTATTTTCTAAATCCATCTAAAATAAATGAATTCGAGAGAAATAAGACATGTTTGTTATGTATTAAACGGCGAAACAAAGTAAGCTTAATATCATCTCCTCGCATACGATACGCTGGAGGGAACGAAATCAATAGGACTTTCGGACTATGATATTCATTACATGTGATGTCGGGTACGGTGATCATGTGCCGTTGCGGCAGATTTTTGTTATCCTTGGACCCGAGGTCAGCTCCCAACATCTGCAGACTGTCAAGCCCCACATACCCCGCGTGTTCCCTAGACGCTTACTTGTAAGTGGTTCGGTCCCTTGCCCGAAAGAAAAAAAAACTTTTGCGATATTTATACGTTTAAAGAAGCATTGCTCTGAGATGGATTGTTTAATTTCACTTTTGTTATTGTTAAATTTTCAAGGAATCAATTGAAGATTCAGTGAGGATTTTTTGTAGAAAAATATTTCTAAAAGTACACGTTAAATAATTTTATTCAATTATATAACATAGAGACTATATCCTCTGAACTTTTTTTTTATTGCTTAGATGGGTGGACGAGCTCACAGCCCACCTGGCGTTAAGTGGTTACTGGAGCCCATAGACATCTACAACGTAAATGCCGCCACCCACCATTCCTTTCCGTGCTTACAAATAAAGTTTCAGACTTGGTTTTTTGTGTTTGTGTTTTCCTCAAATTGTTCTTATGTAGCTTGTGGGTTGTATTAAATCTATCTATATATATACCTAGTCAGGTCATAAATTCTGTCACATGTTTAATGTAAAATAATTGGAACAAGTTTATTCATTATGTAACCATTCATATATCAAAATGAATTTAACAAAACATAGATTCTTATGACACTAAAGTTTATTCAAAATTACCCCCGTGATTTTTAATACAGGCCTTCAATCTGCGCGGCCAGTCGTGTATCGCAGCACGAACGAGGTCCATGTCAATATCGGCGGCGGCCTTAATCAAGGATGTCTTGAGTGACTCCAAATTGGGATAAGGCTTTGAGCACGCCTTTTCCTCCAAGTGTTGCCATATCTTGTAATCTAACGGATTCAAATATGGACTGGAGGAGAGCCAGTCTTCGTGCCGGATGAAGTCGATTTCACGCACCGCCAGTCAGTCTTGTGTGCTCTTCGCTCTATGAGCTGGCGCCGAATCTTGTTGGAATACCCAGTGCCTGTTATTGAACATGGTATGAGAAACAGGTTCCACAAGGTTCGTCAGGACTGTATTTTGATACACAACTGCATTCGTTTTTACACCTTTTTCACAAAAATTTACCTCTGTTAAGCCCCAATAAGAAACTCCCAACCATACCATGAGCGAGGATGGAAAGTGACCTCGTTGGACACGCGGAATACGGTTGCTCGCTTCTTCACTACTGTGTGCGTACACCTTATCATTTTGTTTGTTGTAGGTCTCTTCTACGGCAAAAATTTTTTCATCCGAAAAAAGAATTTCCCGATATTTTTTTCCCGCGTACCGCTTCAACAAAGCGCGGCATCTCTTCAGTCTCAGGTCCATTAGACGAGCATTCAAACGATGTCCTGTTTTTCTTCGATATGCCCGAAGCCCTAAGTCTTCATTTAACACACTTTTCACCGTGGTTCTGCTTAACCCCATCTGAAGGNTAGCAAATGTACAAAGGATGGAGATGGGCCGATAATTAGTTATTAGATCTTTTTTCCCATTCTTATGTATGGGAACTATTAGGGCTTCCTTCCACTTTTCAGGGAAAATCCCTGATAATAATGAATGATTGAATATTAAAAACAAGGGTGTGGAGAGTTGTTCAGCACATTTAACGATAAATTGTGGTGGGATATTGTCTGGCCCCACTCCCTTGGTTAGATCCAGATTTTTCAACTTCCGTCTGACACTGTTAACTTCAATATGAACAGCCCGCATACTACATTTTGTAACATACTACATATTAAATATGCACACGAGTCATATGAACATAAGTACATTTTAAAAAAAATTGTGTTGTTGTGGGACACCGGATAGGAACGAAGTTCCTTATTTTTATAAAATATTAATTTTAATTTCTATTCGAGATATATAGAAAATAAAACTGGAGGTTTCGCAACAACCCACGGTCATTCGGTAACGTGCGAACTTATTGTGGTACACTTCATTCACGGTTGTCTGCATAAAAGTTAATGTATTGCGCAAACGAACGCTTTGAGATCGTGGTCAATGAATTATAAAAAAACATGTTATTTTTTGTACGTTATTACAGAGCTAAGCCGTACACTGTGTGCATTACTAATAAAAACCTTACGTTACGGAGGTTTTTTCTCGGTTAGGGTACCCCTCCGCATCGTCCGATAAGGAAATTCGTTCCAAAAATAGCACTTACGTAACTACAACTAATATCGAAATCTATTACGGCATGTAAATCCACGCACGGAGCTATTTGACTCTGTATAAAGTGTGCGGTCATCCTAATTTGTCAGACTTGACCTGAATAAATCTAGTTCACAGTGTAGCTTTATAGGCCTCAGTTTTGCTAATGATGTGTTTATTTCCAAACTTTGCTTATTTGGAAAATATTTCGGAACGTTTTTTAAGAGATCATTTTATCGTTTTTGTTTTTAATTACTTAGCAGCAAATAAGTGGTGATCTTGAACAGCTGATGGTGACAGGAAAGGTAGATGGCAAACGTCCCAGAGGACACAGTCCTACGAGATGGTCGGACCAAATACGATCTTCTCTGGACATCAACTTCCACAATGCCTTCCACAAAGCTAAGGATCGTAGAAGATGGAGGGAAATCGTACGGAAGAAACTGATGCAGCGGGAGAGTCACGACCCTCAGTAATGAGGAAAACGACGCGAGGAGGGAAGTGGTGATAACATTGATTCTTGTTTAGTTTAAAAATATTGCTTAAAGGAGAGCGCTTTTATTGATAAGATTTTAAACGTATTTTAGTGAAGCCACTCCACAATTTCAATGATATCTTCTTTCAGAAAACAAAAATAAATATTTTAAGAATAAATCAGCAGGTCTAAAAATATTAATTATATATTTAGTTTTTACTATATACATATATTATTTAGCGTGGTGGCCAACGTAGAGTCGACTATTGACTCGGTATATTCCACCGGCTCAGTATTCTTGCATGCTTGGTTGTGTTTTTGACCGTAGGGGATCGAGCGTTGGGCGATAGTGCAAGAAAGATGATTAGTGGATGGGCCTCTACCATCATCGGCCATAAAGTCTCACACATCCCCAGCGCTCCGTAGGTTGCGGAACCTTGGAGGAGGTTCGGCGCTCGGCTTAAAAAGTTCCAAAACTTTTGTCAAAATTTTACCGCGACCGAAATCAGTTTGAAAGGTTTTCTTTTGATAGCCGTATCTTCAAAAGGAACAGAAAAGCTTTAAATTAAGTAATTTTCGTTCTCGTTCTTGTATTTTTGTTTACTTATTCATAATAGCGGCCCGCTCCGGCTTCGCTCGGGACTTTAACAAAAAGTTCAACGATATTTGAGGTTGTTTTATTTTTTAAAATAAAAGAACACTTATTGCGGCATTACTATAATAGTTAGACATATTCTGCCGCGACACATTTTGTAAATAATAATGTGTTCTACAAAGTCGTAGTATATTTTTTTATTCTATCATCAATAGTTTTCGCAGGACACGCGATGTAAAGAACATTTTAGGTAATTTTATACACCTTGGGTTACATTATTAGAGTTTTAGTAAGGATCCCTAATTTTTTTCAAAAAATATTATAGTCTATGTCACTCGGGAATAGTGTAGCTTCCAAACAGTGAAAGAATTTTTCAAATCGGTTCAGTAGTTTCGGAGCCTATTCAATACAAACAAACAAACAAATCTTTTCTTTTTATAATATTAGTATAGATTGCCTCGAAGTTTGCTTTAGTATTTAGGTAGAATATTTTGAACTGTACAAGCGAATTTAATATTATTCTGAGGCGTTCTAAGCTCCCAACAGTACGTACCCAATTGAATCTTTTGTATCTTTGTAAATCGATGATGGTTCTCTCATTGTTTCCTATTAAAAAGGAACGTCTTCAACAGTATGTGGAAGGTGGTTGATATAGCTGTGTCTAACATATACGGAATTGAGAAAAAGATTTAAAAATATATATTTTACTGGTGAAATAGACATATAAAAATTTATGACGACAATGACGGCAACCGTGCCGTGCGGAATTAGGAATAGGACTGAATAACTAGGGAGGGGATTGTTCTCTAATAAAGGATCATAAGTGCTGATGCTATTCGGGAAAGGTGATGATGAAAGCAAAGCTAGGAACCAGAGGCTATCATAACAGTACCAATAAAAATATATAAGGTGTTTGGAAATTACTACGCGATACCGATCTGCTGTATATGAGGCAGGTTTTTTATGAGGCTTGCGGAGAGTGTTAAGCTTGACTCTGCCTCTGGCATTGCTGATGTTCATGAACAACGGTAACCTCTCACCATCAGTTGGGCCGTATGCTCGTCTACTTACAGGGGCAATATATTTTTTTATATCAGACGCTTCTATTGAGCGGTAAATACAACTATTTTTATTAATGATCAGGTGAACTCACATGTCCCAAGGACTTACCCTAGGAATAACAAATCAAATACCGCGTTCCACCCTGAGACACAAGTTCAAATCTTTAGTTTTAATACAATACTAGTAATTCTATCATTCAAGTTGGGATGCTTGTTTATCACTAGATTTCTATTATTGATTAAACACTTGCATGTACATAGACAAGATGGTGTATATGCATAATAAAAATAAATAAAAAATATTTTTATTTACGTAATACTCGTATAGTATCGAAAACGATGACTCGTTATGTTCCATCTGTAGGTCGTACAACGTGAATTGGATTCAATACGTAACTCTTTTACAGCAGAAATAGAATACTTCTAGGGGCTCGCAGTTGACCTGCACATTCTTAGTACTAAAGTTAAATTTTGCGTGTTTGTAGTTTTCTCGCAACATACACCCTAAAAGGAACTCTAAATTGATTCCTATAGCCGCACTTATTAATAATTTATATGTGGACTTGAAATTCCTTCAAATACACGGCTCTTTTGTTTTTTTTTTCTTCCGAAACAAGTGATGAGCAACGCACTCACGCGTCTGAAGCTCTTGATAAATGTGCCGGTGGACTACTGAGACGGTGATTTATGATGTTACAGCAAATTCAAACAGTTGAGCTTTTACCGTTGTCGTGGACTGCCCTAACGGAAAAAAGCTTTTTTATCTTCAGCTTTCTGTCTTTCGAAATCATGGCAAACGAAAAACGACTAATTTATCTAGTTTCAATTATTAATATAGTTTTTTTTTTATTTACTTAAAAATTAAGAACTGCTTAATGGCAGTCTGGCCCCACTTGAATGCTTTCGGGCAGTAGTTAGGACGTTGTTTACAATTTTTATTTTATTTTTCATTGCATATTTGTTCATTTTAATAATTCATAAATAATTATTATTTTGATACTAATATAGTTTTATGAGATGTAAGTACTAAAGAAATCAGTCCTGGTTACTTTAATCAATAATTAATTATTGTTATTGTAATTGCGTATATGTGCGAACCTATTCATGGCCCTAGCTAATGTCAAATGGTTACGGAAGTGAATAGAGATTACAACCTCAACCCACCTCGAGACATGAGGTCGAATTCTGAAACATATTGTACAAAAATAACAAACATATTTCTCATAATAACAACTATATTCCTATGCTCGACTTGTCCTTGGATAATCGAATTGAAGAAACCGCAGCGCTTCAAAATCTTCTCTACTGTATAACGTACCGAACAGATAAAGTACCAGATTTATATACACTAGAGGTACCGCAGTAGTCGAAATTCGACTATAATTGGAATTGTAAGTTTGTACACTATTATGATTGTATTTTATACTTCTATAATCACAAATTTCGCCAAGACTCCACTATAAAAAATATTAACAAAGACAAATAATATTACAATATTTAATCTATTCTCAATTTGACAACAGACGTCAAGATCAAAAGTTTGACAATAAATAGTACCTATGCATGCGTGTGTGCGTCAAATACATGGTATGTAGTGTGTGTAATGTTTTCTTTATTGATTTAATGTATCTTTTATGCATTATTTAAAAAAAAAATTAGCATTATGCACTTCTTCTCTATATTCTCTATAAGTGTGGAAAATTTCATACTCCTCCGTCCGCGCAATTTTCGTAAAAAGGGATACAAAGTTTTTGCTTCATGTATTAATATATAGATTCACCGTGATTAACAGGAACTACGACAAAGCAGGCAACATTTAGAATCTCATCGGATTTTTTTCTGAGATGAGGTTTGTCTTTAACCGGCGCATTAATATTCTATTTTCCCTTCCTGTAATTTATTTTTTCGGCTCCTGATGCAAAACACTGAGAAATTTCAATTAGCTATTTGCTCTCACTGCTTGCCGATTGAATATTTAAAATACGTTGTATTTTAAGGAACTGCCTAATTGTTCTCTAACACTTTATTATAATGTACAATGATGACTGGATATTATTTAAAATAATGTAACGAATGATATTGTTGAATAAAAAAAAATTTTTGATTTGATTTCATATTTTCAAAATTTGTTTCTAATAAAGAAAATCAACAAAAAGTTCATATCGAATAACGCACACTGGATTTGTATATTGTATACAAAGAATCAACAGTAAATTTAAAAACAGTGACGTGTTGTAATTGCCCCAAATTTTTATTTTTATTTTGATGCAGTAGAAAAAGTTGACTATAAATTGATGCAGTCGTCCAAGTGATTATGCAAACTGTAAATTATTCAAATCGTCGTCAAATCTATATATTATTACGTGAAGCAAAAACTTTGTATCCCTTTTTACGAAAATTGCGCGCACGGAGGAGTATGAAATTTTCCACACTTATATAGAATATAGAGAAGAAGTGCACAATGCAAATTTTTTTTTTTAATAATGCATAAAAGATACATTAAATAAAGAAAACATTACACACACTACATACCATGTATTTGACGCACACACGCATGCACACTATTTATTGTCAAACTTTTGTTCTTGACGTCTGTTGTCAAATTGAGATTAAATATTACTTGTCTTTGTTAATATTTTTTATAGTGTAGTCTTGGCGAAATTTGTGATTATAGAAGTATGAAATACAATCATAATAATGTACAAACTCACAATTCCAATTAATTATAGTCGAATTTCGACTACTGCAGGACCTCTAGTAATATTCTAAAAACGAAAACCAAAGAAAACACTAGAACTGGAGAGTTTTTTTTTTGCTATTTACGCAATGCCAATGAGAGTTAAGAGTGCGCACAAAAACAAAGGGACCAATACTTTTTAGTCGTGGGAAGGTGGTTTCATCTTGTGATACGGGCTCCAGATATCACTGGGATCGAGGACGCCAAGAATTCGATCTAGAAAATACCTCAGTTCAATAAATTATGCCGTGATTTGTAAACACTTGGGGCTGTCCTTTTAGAAGATAAAAAAAAACCCTTCGAACCCTATTTGAGTACGTTTTGAATAATTTATATCGTGTCATGAACTGGACAAAAGGCTTTTGAAGTGGAAACGATGTTCTGTTCGCACTTCTTTATTCATTTATGAAAGCGACACTTTCCTCCTGCCATTTCCTATCACCGATAAAATTATTCATCTCTGATTGTTTAAATATCGAAAAATCTCAGCAGTTTTTTTTTAATTATCTTAATGTCTTTTGTGATCTCATCTGCCGGACCAACAGAAAGTATAGTTACTGTAGTTATAAGTAAATATAGTTTTAAAGAAAACACGCTGTAATAAATAGCCGACTTAAAAAAAATATACATTCAAGTTATGTCTGTAGTCCTTGATACGCACAAATGTTGTCAAGTTAGTCAAACTCCTTGAAGTTGAAATATAATCTAAAAGTTTGTAATATAGTGAAAAAAGTCTTTAAAGCATTAATATTCGTATACATATAAATAAATTCAGGTCAAGCCAATAAAAGCGTGTTAATTAATTCATTCTCCGACTGCAGGCAGCGTATACGATGAAATTACAGAGCACATTGAAACACAAATCCGAGGCAAAAAAACAAGGATGATATCCCTTCAGTTCTTTAATCAACAGACCACGCGTCCCGGGAGCTGCACTGAAAAAATATTCCTGCATTTCTATTGAGTAAAATGAAAAACATTCTTTGTTTATAGTCTCCTGAAATCATTTTAACTATTTAGAATACGTTTTAGCTTTAGTTATTTTGAAACAATCAAAGGTCTTCTTACCTCAGCATACAAAAATATCTCTCGTCCAAGCTCTCATTCTACCCATAATTGATTACGCCGATGCCTGATACTTGGATTCCACTGAGGAGCTCTCAAATAAACTTGAGAGGTTGCAAAATCTATGTATCCATTTTATATACAATCTCAGAAAATTCGATCATGTTTCTCATTTTCGCAAAGAACTTAAATGTCTCCCTATACGCCTTCGTAGGAATACTCGAATATTATGTCTCCTATTCAATATCCTGCATAAGCCAACTTCTCCCTTATATTTACTTGATTCTTCTTCATTCGTTCTCTTGATGCTCCCTGCAGATCCAACCAACGTTCTGTCTTGTTATTCCCTTCCCACAAAACCTTTATATAACCAATAACTGTATATCTTTTTCTTTTTTACTTTATCAACGAATTCAAGTTGAATGCCTAAATATATATTTTCATTTATTATAAATATAAGTATGCTATGAAATTTTTGTAAAATTTTACTTTACTTTTAAGTAAGGAATAACATGGTAGGTACTGCACAAGGAATTTGCTATTGCTACCTCGAGTATACAATAAAGTGCTTCAATAAAATGTACGGAATCTTCAATATTAGAAGCGAATTTAGAATGCTCTTTCGAAATACATACATATAATCCTAAACTTTACGAGGTGTGTATTTGCAAATAATTCAGCTTCGTTTGTTGGAAGTATTTCTAAAAGTACTGAGATATGAAATGAGTTTCTCCATTTTTATTTCCAGACATTATTTGATCGATTTGTTGTCAGAGTGATTTTTTTGACCCCACTACGGAGTCTACGCTTAATTATAGCTCTGGGGTCGTTAATTTTGGAATGTGTAATTGTTTTTTTTTATCGTTTTGTTTAAATGGAAGAGCTTTCACGCTTAAGAAGCCCATGGCTCACTCATTGTTTAGTGGTAACCGGAACTCATAGAAACTAGAACGTAAATCCTAAAAATTCAATAATTTATGAACAATGTATTTTTGAAGTGAAAACTTCTTTAGAATCGTTGTGATTTCAAACCGGATGCAACGGAAAAAACGACAGGTAAGAGACACAAATACAAAAATGTGTAGGATGAAGCCAGCAAAGAATGAGACAGAAATATACATACTATTTAATACAGCGCCATCTGTGAGATTTTTTAATACTAACGTGTGTATGAAAGCTCTTGTAGTGAATTTTAATTTAGGATTATACGTGAAATTAAAATATCAATTCACAGAGGGCGCTACCTTACAATTATTTACTAATGACAAAATTTTACATATACTTAAGACGTTTAGGATAATTGTATTTTAATTTTGGAAGGTTTCACTTCTACCACGTGTGAATTGCACACATTTTGTTTTTTTGTCTTGGTCAACTTTCCTCTTAACTACACGTTTGTGTAATATCGTATGACGTGTAGCGCGGCTTAATTTGATATCAATATCTTTTTTCAATTTTACGGCACATAATTTATTTAGAGTATGTAGGTAGTTTTTTTTTTCGATAAAATTGACAATTTTGGGGCGTTTAACAAATAGATCGAAACAATCCAGATTGAACTTTATGATGTGTGTGATAAATTGTTTTTGAAGTATGTAGACACTTGCAGCTGTTTTTTCTTCTTTTGTTATTCTTGAAGCGGTTTTCTCTGACACACGAGAAAATAGTTATTAAAAATATTTATTGTATTACGAGTAGTATTTATTGTATTATAATCTTTTTCATTGCGTGATGCGCACACTTGGCCAGAATTCGATCGTTTTATTTATACAGAAGCCTGGACATTTCTGATAGTTTTATGTAATTAAATTTAGTTTAATAACCATTTTTTTTATTGCTTAGATTGGTGGACTAGCTCACAGCCCACCTGTTGTTATGTGGTTACTGGAGCCCATAGACATCTACAACGTAAATGCGCCACCCACCTTGAGATATAAGTTCTAAAGTCTCAAGTATAATTACAATGGCTGGCCCACCCTTCAAACCGAAACGCATTACTGCTTGACGGCAGAAATAGGCAGGGTCTACCCGAGCGAACTCACAAGAGGGCCTACCACCAGTAATTACGCAAATTATAATTTTGCGGGTTTGATTTTTATTACACGATGTTATTCCTTCACCGTGGAAGTCAATCGTGAACATTTCTTGAGTACGTATTTCATTATAAAAACTGGTACCCGCCTGAGATTCGAATACCGGTGCATCGCTCAACACGAATGCACCGAACACTATCGTTATTTTAAAAATTCCAAGCTATTGGTCGTACTTTAAAAAATATACAGCTTTAACTGTAACATAATTAGTGTATAGGAGTGAGTATCGATTCAGTAACTTAGTTCGATAGTAGGATATTGAATCTTCCCTGGAGCTTCAGATAAACGGATGTTGGTTCGCACGGGGTGAAAATATTACTGTTTACAAGAGAACTTAAAAAGAAAACTTAATCACAATTAGGAATTATTGTTTGACTACCGTTATTATCTTAAGTGACTTCATCATATACGCCATGAATAATGTAAATAATGTAAAAATTAATAAATCATTAATATTAAATAATGTAAACATATTATTAAATGAACTAAATGAAATTTATGTGAACACTTGTAAAACATTATCCATGATATCAGTAGCATTCAATCAACTAAAAAGATACATGATGTCACCCATTACAATTTCTTTGTTATTATAGTTTCTGTCGCGAAGTAATACATTATAATCCTATTTAAGACTTCACATTTATGACTCAAATACTCGATTAAAATGAAGCTCAAGAAATCATAATTACCCATTTAAGTTATTACTGATTTATGAGGGAGGGAAGGATGAAACATTCCTTTTGCTCACGAGGGCGCTATTAGGGACGTCTCCCTGATTTCCATTTTACTATCTTCGCTGCGGTGATATTGAATCCTATTACTTCAAGTCGCTTTGATCAAAGTGCATTTCTATTGGTTCGTTCAACCCTTATGCTTTAGGGATTTTCGCCTCTGCATAGCACTTGGTTATCGTGAATTTTCTTATTACATTTTATCTTATTACATCTTATTATTTCTTTTTTTTTATTAACTACCCTTCATTAAACAATTAGGTGTATATTAAGATCGCTTGCGTGTTTGTATGAACTTGTTGAATCACAATTAACAACTACAATGTTTTAACTTGTATGATCCTTAATACGTGATTTAACAAATTGTAGCTATAAAGCTTTTGTTTTCATTCCCAGTAACCAAATAACACTTGTACAAATAACATTAAATAATATTGTTATTTCAGCCGGATACAGGACGTGAATGTTACATAAAAAGGTTAATAATATGTTTGTTATTTTCAAGATCACTGAACGATAAGCCAATATCGTATTTGTTCGAATATTACTCTGATGTAAAAAATCCTACATACACGTATACGCAACGAAGGTAATAAGTACAAAATATTAATACTAATATTATAAAGGGGAAAGATTTGTTTGTAGGCTCCGAAACTACTGAACCGATTTGAAAAATTCTTTCACTGTTTGAAAGCTACACTATTCCCGAGTAACATAGGCTATAAATCTAAAAAAAGAAGGGATTTTTACTAAAACTCCAATAATGTAAGCCAAGGGGTAAAAAAATTACCTAAAATATTCTTTACATCGCTGCCCTGCGAAAACTATTGATGATAGAATAAAATAATGTGCTACAACTTTGTAGAACACATTATAATTTACAAAAAGCTCGCGACAGCATATGTCTAACTATTATAGTTATGCCACAATAAGTGATCTTTTATTTAAAAAAATAAAAAAATACCTCAAATATCGTTGAATTTTTTGTTAAAGACCCGAGCGGAGCCCGAGCGGGCCGCTTGTATTTAATATTTTTGCAGTCAATGGACAATCAGATTTTCGACGATGTTATTACAATTTGTTGAAATGTTAATTGGAAATTATATCGTCATTACTTTACGGCAATTCTTCTTGCCTTTAGTACATGTTAAATAAGAGCTATAGCTTATAATATTGTCATCATCATCTCAACCTATAACTGTCCATTGCAGAACATTTGCTTTTCTAATTGATTTCCAGTGGCTGATTTCCATGACTAGGGAGGGCCCTGCTCTAAAATATCTTTGAGACCGTGTTCTGCGCCCAACATCTGCAGATCGTCAAGTCCCACATACTCGTGTCGTCGTGGCCTAAAATTGAAGACGTCCGGTGCATTCGTATCGAGCGATGTACCGGTGTTAGAATCCCGCTGGCAAGTACTAGTTTTTCTAATGAAACGTTCTTAACAAATGTTCTACGGTGAAGAAACAACATCGCGTAGTAAAAATCGGTGGTAGGACCTCTTGTCAGTCCACACGGGTAGGTACCACCACCCTGCCTATTTTTGCCGTGAAGCAATAATGCGTTTCGGTTTGAAGGGTGGGGCAGCCGTTGTAACTATACTGAAACCTTAGAACTTAATCTCAAGGTAGGTGGTGGAATTTACGTTGTAGATGTTTATAGGCTCCTGTAATAACTTAACAGCAGGTGGGCCGTGAGCTCATCCACCCACCTAAGCCAAAAAAAAACCAAGTGCCACCTAGGCGTGGACATCTCGCTTGAGGTTCGGTACCCGAAAAAAAAGTGGTCTTCGTTAATGCAGGCCGCATGCACATTCATTACCCGCAAACTCTCTAATTCCGCTTCTTCAAATAGACCGTCGAAGCACCATTGTACGAGATACATAAATGTAGATCTTCACGGCGGTTAAGAAGCTCAAACTTATCTGTAAGTACTTAAAAACAAAGCCATCGTCACGCAGCAGCCACTCACCGCCATTGCTCTAGACCAGCCTTTCCCAAGGTGGGCGATAACGCCCCCTTGTGGGCGGTGTAGGCCTAATGGAGGGCGTTAAGAGATCTAGAAAAAAATAGGGGCTTTGTGTAGAGGCTTGAAAGGCGATTTTTAATTTCATCTAGGAGGACTTTTAGACATCGATTGAGCCTCGCTATAGTGGTTTTTAAGTAGGCGAAAAAATGGGGGCGCTAAAAAATAATTTATTCTGAAAGTGGGCAGTAGACAAAATAAGTTTGGGAACCACTGCTTTAGACAAAGCCCAATAGATCGGCTTATTTTGAAAAAAAAGCATTTAAATTAAGCTTGAACAACAATAAATTACTGTAAGTATTCAGGGCACGATTCTAATAGAAAAAACAATACTTTCAATATACAAAAAGGTTCAAGATACGTAACGTTGATATCAACTATCATGCTGTATAAGCCGTACTCTGATAACATAGTTAACTCTAGCAATTTTTCCGTTCAAGCTAAAATTATTATACTTGAGAGAATCTAGATCAATTATTTAGTTTATTCACTAAATCACTACCTACTTACATGCAATATTTCTATTTACAAATTCAGTCTAATTATGGAATTTATATTTACAAAACCTGTCTATCGAAGTTAAATATAGAACATATTATTATGTTTCTGATTACAGTATTCAAGCACGCAAATTTGTTCAAAGTAATTTCATTGAAAATTTACAGTTCTACATATTAGATTGATTTGAAGACAGGAAATAATACGAAACATTTGAGTATATAATGTAAATAAGTAAATACTATACTTTATAAGTATATTAAATGATTTAGGGTAAGTGCGTTATGTTTTTAGGTTAATTTGGAAGCAAACAAGTCTTTGAAGCATCGATGCTTTGAAGTCGTAAAACATGATTCAATCAAATTATTGAATGATTACAATGTGAAGTTTTTGTTTTGTCTGTTAATAGTCAGATATTAAAAACTATTATAAATAAAACTAAAAGGGGAATTGAAATTTAATGTATTTTGTAGTTTATGTTTTAGCACGAGGTCCTTGTAAGTTAAACGACCTAAAGCTGATCATTTAATATTATAATTTTCCTATATATTTTTTCCAATAGGCTTAGGATGAATTGACAGAGAGAGATAAACTGGAATACACATACTTCGGAAAAGTATTACACGAGCTTAGGCTGCCTTCTAGCTCAAATATTTGAAGCTATTTGTATCACTCTACTGGGTCTCTAGCGAAATGTTCTTATATTTCGAAGTTCAGATGTGTTGACATTATTGAGCAAATATACTATATTGCCATTTTTAAGGCGCTTCGATACAACAGTGTTGTGAAATATTTTCTCTTTTCTTTGTTCTAGATACAATACTCTTTGTATAGATTAACTTTTAACATTCAATATCCCTTGTTATTCTTGGGCGATATGTGAATTTATTAACATTTTATTACGAGTGTAGCTATTTTCTTGCTGTATATAAGTAAGAATTTACTCTGAAGGCTGAATGGGTAAGTGTATCATGAAATTTATTCTTGGTGAAACAGCTGTCTTATTCTAAAAGCGGAACTAATTAATGCAAAATTACGCAGGGCGCCGGTGTTGGGCCTCGGGCACTGGCCCGTACCAGTAGCTATTACGGAATTCACAGCTGTTCTGCTTAAACTACGCTGTTGTATATCTTTAGTTTTAATTGAGTGGTCCCTGTTTGTGAACTTAAGAAATCAAACACCTTTTTAAAATCCCCTTCAATTGACGTTTCTGTCAAACATGATAATGTGAATGCCAAGCTTCAAGTATCAGTTTGATTATTACGGGTCCTCCCGATCCATTAACGGTGCTTTTAGGTACCTCAAGCACCTATCACCGTCCTCACCGAACCTGCCGCTTGCGACGAAGGGCTCGACGAGTAAATTAACCCATAGACACAGCCCACTGAGTTTCTCGCAGGATCTTCTAAGTGCGTCGCGATTCCGATCCAACGGTAGGCTCTGCGAAGCATTGCTCTTGCTAGGGCCAGTGTTACAACTACAACACTCCCGTTTTGAGCCCCGTGAGCTCACCTACTCGCCTGGTTACGCTGACATAGCCTGACAAGGCTAACAGCTTAGGTAGGAAAAAAATCAGTTTGGAATCCGGGCCACCAGTAATCCCTCAAACATAAAAAAAAGTTTGAAATCATAATTGTATTGTACGTTTGCCTCATCTTTCAGAATGTAACACATATTGTGATATCTGCCTGTATGGTCTCACAAATTATCTTATACCTTTAAACGAGCAATTCTTGTATATAAATATATAAATAATCTGAATCTCGGAAACGGCTCCAACGATTTTCATAAAATTTAGTATACAGGGGATTTCGGGGACGATAAATCGATCTAGCTACGATTTATTTTCAGAAAATGTTGTTTTATTCGTGTTTTCAATTATCAACTTTATCGATAATCAACTTTATGACTCTTCCCGACATCTATTGGCAAATAATAATACTATTTTTTACTGCTTTAAAGACACAACAAGATGGCGTTATAAAAAAAAATAACCCGTGCAAAGCTCGCTCATCATTTAGTTACTAGTTAAAATGAAATCCTCAATTTTATTCACGTTTTTCAATTCTTTAGCGATACGTATCTCATCAACTAAGCCACAAATAAAAATAGAGTATAGAACCGTATTACGTTTGCGCGCCAAAGTATCGCTCCATCATACAATGGCCGCTTTCCAAATTATTGCTCTTGACACTAATGGAATGCCTTAAAAGGGAAAGTTTAATTTGCTAATCCAATTACTAATAGAACGCATTACCATAACGTTTTAGTTTCGCGATAGACAGCGTTGTTGTTTTATCTGTGGAAGATTTGTGTTGTCGTACCAAAAATCACTACCACAAACATTTCTGCGAGATACAGAAAATAGTATACCACATTAAGACACAAAACGTAACTTTGTTTTTGAAAATCTTTACTATTCAAAAACATAAGTCGCCGTGGCCTAACGGATAAAGACGTCCGGTGCATTCGTGTTGAGCGATGCACCGGTGTTCGAATCTCAGGCGGGTACCAATTTTTCTAATGAAATACGTACTCAACAAATGTTCATGATTGACTTCCACGGAGAAGCAATAGCATCGTGTAATAAAAACCAAACCCGCAAAATTATAATTTGCGTAATTACTGGTAGTAAGTCTTCGCGTGAGTCCGCACGGGTAGGTACCACCACCCCGCCTATTTCTGCCGTGAAGCAGTAATGCTTTTCGGTTTGATGGGTCGGGCAGCCGTTGTGATATTGTGTGATACAGAGACTCAAATATAACTCATATCTCAAGGTGGGTGGCCGCATTTACGTTGTAGATGTCTATAGGCTCCAGTAACCACGTAACACCAGATGGGCTTGAGCTCGTCCATCCATCTAAGCAACAAAAAAAAAAATCTAAAACATATAAATATGTACATAGACAACAGTGCGTAACTTGTTCACTTTTATTATTATCAATTCTTAAATACATAACCCAAAAACAAAACCATCGCAATGCTTCTATATATTATTATTATGTCTATTTACTGAAATAATGACATACAGTTTCATTTAAAGTAATAGAATATTTAACAGTGGACACTCTTTGCTGTGGAGACAAGAATCCTTGGTAATATCATTCATTTATTCGCCTTCAAAGGCTGTCTCGAGTCACGGGCTTATAACGGAATCGTATATTTGTTCTATAAATTATTCACTTTACGGGAATGTTTTTTTTTGTTTATATTTCCATTGATATTTTTTGTTCCTTTCAATTTTAGTCTTGTAATTTCGATTTTTATTTTTAACGTGCTATTAATTTGCTGCGTTCGAAAATATTTATATTTGCTGGCATTTGACAGACCTAAAAACAGTTGTTAGTTACATTCTGTATACAAAAAAAATAACTTTTTTTATATTAGTATTGGTATATTGGTACAAAAACCAAACTTGGACGAATAAGACCGTTGTCCGTAGTAGCCCGTTGTTATAAAAACACTAGAGTACTCGAAGCGTCGGAAATTAAAGCTTAACTACATATTTTTAAATATTAATTTGAAATGAGAGATTAAAATGTAAAAACAGTTTCAATTACATCCCAAAATCCTTTTCTGAAGCGATTAAAAAGTCTCGCTTAAATCTTAGAAACTACAGATTAACTTGTACTTACAACAGGAACAAATGGACAAATGAGTCGTCTATTATCAAAGGTGGCAATCTGTGTATTTGGACAAAAAATGTTATTGATATGGCGATACAGATTGATTTGAATATAAACGTCTCCTTCAAAGAATACGGTTCAAAACCTGCATTAAATAAAGGTTAATACTTAACCTGTTATTTATCTAAGATGTCGTTCAGAAGAGTTTTGTGATTGCCAATGGAATACAAAGTCAAAAATTCGTTTTTCTGATTTACCAATAATTGTCCAAAAGTCACATTGCCGGCTTTGATAATAGTCGACTCAAATAACAGACCTAAATATGTGTATTAGAATAACTAAATATAAATATTTTAGCTGTTTTCGAGCGAGTAACTTCAAAGCATTCTTCTCTAAGATATTTTGGATACTTATACCAGTCATACTCGTAATGTGTCTATCTAATACCAAAAATACGTATTAATTTTTTGTTACTGTTTCGCATTTTTCTTGGTTCTGTGTAATTTCTCTCCGACATATTAATATTGTCATGGGATGGCTATCTAATTTTGACATGACCTATTAATTAAGACACTCCGCATAAGATATACTTACCTTTTTGTTTTATTTTATGAAGGATGTTATAATATTCTGCTCACATTTAGTTTCGTATTGACATTTGCTAATGGGCTGAGGGAAACAGGTTGTCCGCACGTCAGCGCAAAGTAATAATAACTGTTTTTAAAACAAAATTTAAATTTTGCTTCTACTTGTATGTTTTTTGTAGTTCGGATGTAAGATGAGTTTATTCCAAAACCCATGTTAGGTACTGTTAACATGCCGGCGTCTACCATTATGACCACCATGACCTTTGAAATTTGAAGTGTCAGTTTAATTTTCCTCAGATCTACCATCATCTTACCTTAAAAATCGCTAATTTAGACGAGTTCTTGAAGATCGAAAAAATAAATAAATAAAAAAAAAACTTTATTCTTTTTTTTTTTTTTTCTTAGATGATTGGACGAGCTTACAGCCCACCTGGTGTTAAGTGGTTACTGGAGCCCATAGACATCCACAACGTAAATGCGCCACCCACCTTGAGATATAAGTTCTAAGGTCTCACGTATATAGTTACATTATTCATTTGGCCTCTTCCGTCTCGGTCGAGTTTCGTCTTATACGAGTTAGGGATGCGACTTTTAGTAGTTTCGACACTAATACATTCCGCTTTTGAGGCCGACGTTTATAAAAAAACCCTCATAAACCGAAAAGCATGTTGCTGCGCGGTAAAAAGGAGAGTAATGTAGATCTTCGCGTCCTAGAATTAGAACCGATAAGTAAGTATCTGAAGACAGCGTCGAAACGCTATTTCGAAAAAGTGGCGCGACACGATAATCTCCTAATCGTGGCCGCCGCAAGCTACATATCGGATCCAGACGATCATACAGTAGACGTCGCTCTAAGCATATCATTTCTATCTTTCCGATCAACGCTCAGTGCTTTTAGACATTACAAGCACCGGTTATCGTTCTCGTCGACACCGTTGTCGTCGAATGAAGTTGTCGTGGCCTAAAGGATAACACGTCCATTGCATTCGCATCTAGTATGCATCGGTGTTCGAATTTCGCAGGCGGGTACCAATTTTTCTAATGGAATACGTACTTAACAAATGTTCACGATTGACTTCCACGGTGAAGAAATAACATCTATACTAATATTATAAAGAGGAAAGATTTGTTTGTTTGTTTGTTTCGAATAGGCTCCGAAACTACTGGACCGATTTGAAAAATTCTTTTTCCATTAGAAGCCGACATTGTCCCTGATGAACATAGGCTACTTTTTTTTATTTTTTTTTATTTTTTTTTTTGGTTTCATGTGTGTTTTAATGTTTCCGAAGCGAAGCNCGTCCGCTTGCAAACGGGCCACTAAGTTACCGAACGAATTCCTGGAATTTAGGGGTCCGCCCGCTCACAGATGGCGATGCGACGCAATTAGCACAGGTAGTCACTTCCGAGAAAAACACTTGGACGCCAGATGTGCCCCGAACCGAGGTCGGGCAATCGAACGGTCGATGAGCACGTCAGCACGCGACGGGTGCCTGAATCGGAATGAGTTTTATCTATGGAAGATTTGTGTTTTCATACCAAAAATCATTAGCACAAAAATTTCTGCGAGATACAGAAAATAGTATACCACATTACGACACAAAACGTAACTTTGTTTTTGAAAATCTTTACTATTCAAAAACGTAATTAATAAAAACAAAAAGTGATAGGGAAAACAAAATCTATAACACAATTAAATATTTTTAGTGACGTAAGTGATTGATTCAGTTGCGCAGTAATTAGCGCCCCTGACTATTGTATTGAATTGGATTCCCACATCGGGCAGACATTCGAGTTTATTTGCTCTTAAACTGGGTGTTTATAATCTTTAAATGTGTATAAACACATTCGTTACAAGAAGTCGTCGTGGCCTAATGGATACGATGCACCGGTGTTCGAATTTCAGGCGGGTACCAATTTTTCTAATGAAATACGTACTCAACAAATGTTCACGATTGACTTCCACGGTGAAGCAATAATATCGTGTAATAAAAATCAAACCCGCAAAAATTATAATTTGCGTAATTACTGGTGGTAGGACCTCTTGTGAGTCCGCACGGGTAGGTACCACCACCGCCTATTTCTTTCGTGAAGCAGTAATGCTTTTCGGTTTGAAGGGCGGGGCAGCCGTTGTAACTATACTGAAACTCAAATATAACTCATATCTCAAGGTGGGTGGCCGCATTTACATTGTAGATGTCTATACGCACTTGTTCACTTTTATTATTATCAATTCTTAAATACATAACCCAAAAACAAAATCATCGCAATGCTTCTATATATTATTATTATGTCTATTTACTGAAATAATGACATAGAGTTTCATTTAAGGAAATGGAATATTTAACAGTGGACACTCTTTGCTGTGGAGACAAGACTCCTTGGTAATATCATTCATTTATTCGCCTTCAAAGGCTGTCTCGAGTCACGGGCTTACAACGGAATCGTATATTTGTTCTATAAATTATTCACTTTACAGGAATGTTTTTTTTTGTTTATATTTCCATTGATATTTTTTGTTCCTTTCAATTTTAGTCTTGTAATTTCGATTTTTATTTTTAATGTGCTATTAATTTGCTGCGTTCGAAAATATTTATGTTTGCTGGCAGTTGACAGACCTAAAAATAGTTGTTAGTTACATCTGTATACAAAAAAAAACTTTTTTTATATTAATATTGGTATACTGGTACAAACCCAAACTTGAACGAATAAGACCGCTGTCCGTAGTAATCCGTTGTTATAAAAACACTAGAGTACTCGAAGCGTCGGAAATTAAAGCTTAACTACATATTTTTAAATATTAATTTGAAATGAGAGATTAAAATGTAAAAACAGTTTCAATTACATCCCAAAATCCTTTTCTGAAGCGAATAAAAAGTCTCACTTAAATCAGAGAAACGACAAATGAACTCGTGCTTACAACAGGAACAAATAGACAAATAACAGACCTACATATATTAGAATAACTAAATATAAATATTTTAGCTGTTTTCGATCATGTAACTTCATAGCATTCTTCTCTATGATATTTTCGATGCTTATACCAGTCATACTCGTAATGTATCTAAGACGAAAAATACGTAATATGAATTTTTTGTTACTGTTTCGTATTTTTCTTGGTTCTGTGTAATTTCTCTCCGACATATTATTGTCATGGGATGGCTATCTAATTTTGACTTGACCTATTAATTAAGACACTCCGCATAAGATATACTTACCTTTTTGTTTTTTTTTTATGAAGGATGTGATATTCTGCTCACATTTAGTTTCGTATTGACATTTGTGAATGGCCTGAGGGAAACAGGTTGTCCGCGTGTCAGCGCAAAATAATAATAACTGTTTTTAAAACAAAATTTAAATTTTGCTTCTACTTCTTCATGTTCTTCTTCAAACGAGGCTTGCGGAGAGTACTTTATGGTAGGCAGCGGCTTGGCTCTGCCCATGGCATTGCTGACGTCCATGAGCGACGGTGACCACTTACCATCAGGTGGGCCGTACGCTCGTCTGTCTACAAAGGCAATCAAAAAAAAACTTGTGTATTTTTCGTAGTTCGGATGTAAGATGAGTTTATACCACAACCCATGTTAGGTACTGTTAACATGCCGGCGTCTACCATTATGACCACCATGACCTTTGAAATTTGAAGTGTCAGTTTAATTTTCATCAGATCTACCATCATCTTACCTTAAAAATCGCTAATTTAGACGAGTATAGACCGAAAAAAAATATATAAAAAAATAAAAACTTCAGAGGTGTCAAGGGACACCCGGATGGAACGAAGTTCCTTTCGATTAATTAGTGAAGGAATTGTATATATTTTTTTTAAGTTGAGATATAAGTTCTAAGGTCTCACGTATATAGTTACATTATTCATTTGGCCCCTTCCGTCTCGGTCGAGTTAGGGATGCGACTTTTAGTAGTTTCGACACTAATACATTCCGCTTTTGAGGCCGACGTTTATAAAAAAACCCTCATAAACCGAAAAGCATGTTGCTGCGCGGTAAAAAGGAGAGTAATGTAGATCTTCGCGTCCTAGAATTAGAACCGATAAGTAAGTATCTGAAGACAGCGTCGAAACACTATTTCGAAAAAGTGGCGCGACACGATAATCTCCTAATTGTGGCCGCCGCAAGCTACATATCCGATCCAGACGATCATACAGTAGACGTCGCTCTAAGCATATCATTTCTATCTTTCCGATCAACGCTCAGTGCTTTTAGACATTACAAGCACCGGTTATCGTTCTTGTCGACACCGTTGTCGTCGAATGAAGTTGTCGTGGCCTAAAGGATAAGACGTCTAGTGCATTCGTATCTAGTGTGCATCGGTGTTCGAATTTCGCAGGCGGGTACCGATTTTTCTAATGGAATACGTACTTAACAAATGTTCACAATTGACTTCCACGGTGAAGAAATAACATCGTGTAATAAAAATCAAACCCGCAAAAATTTTAATTTGCGTAATTACTGGTGGTAGATCCTCGCGTGAGTCCGCACGGGTAGGTACCACTGTCCTGCCTATTCCTGCCGTGAAGCAGTAATGCATTTCGGTTTGAATGGTAGGGCAGCCGCTGTAACTATACTCAGGCCTTAGAACTTAATCTCAAGGTAGATGGTGGCATTTACGTTGTAGATGTCTATGGGCTCTAGTAACCACTTAACACCAAATGGGCTGTGAGCTCGTCCAACCATCTAAACCATTAAAAAAAAACCGTTGTATGCGTCGTGTAAATTAACCCACAAGCACAGCCCACTGAGTTTCTCAGCAGATCTACTCAGTGGGACACGATTCCAATCCGGTGGTAGATTCATTGAAGCACTGCTTTTGATAGGTCAGATGTTAGCAAAGTCTCCCAGAATGAGTCAAGCAACCTCGCCTACACGCACGGTGAAGTTAACATAACCCCTCAAGTTTATTAGAAATAGGTAGGTTTGGGCTCACAACCAGACTTCTCACAGTAGGAATGGGCTCACAGCCAGACTTCCCGCAGTAGGAATGGGAAGGGTCCTTACATATGAGAATAAGTTGAGATTACTAGTACCGGATACGGACCGAAAGATAGAAAAGTAGTTTTGGTCAAATTGTAGTTCAAGGAGACTGAGGTCGCACAAATTCTGGTTTAAGATCTTTTCGCCTCATTGTAGGAATTCTTTCGGCCATCGATTCAAAACCCATTTCATTGTAATAATGTCGTTTCCGCTGCCGCCGTCCTCTCTCGATGCTTACGTTAGAGTATCCATCGTTTTAGTTGATACCAAACCCATTTTTTTTATACTATATAAATAAATATGTTTTAGTAATCTTTTTTTTTTGTTGCTTAGATGGGTGGACGAGCTTACAGCCCACCTGGTGTTAAGCCCATAGACATCCACAACGTAAATGCGCCACCCACCTTGAGATATAAGTTCTAAGATCTCAAGTATAGTTACAACGGCTGCCCCACCCTTCAAACCGAAACGCATTACTGCTTCACGGCAGAAATAGGCAGGGTAGTGGTACCCACCCGCGCGGACTCACAAGAGGTCCTACCACCAGTAAAGGAAATCCAGTAGTAAATAAAGTAAGTAACCAGTAAATCTTGAAACATACGTATTTAATTTTGGAGTAAAGATAAAGAAGTAACTACTCGTATGCAAAGAAAACCGAAATTCTACTTATGCTTTTTACTTACAGCGTATTCGCGAGCTATCGGTCGGAAATAGGTCGGAGCCCTGTCTGGGACAAAATCTAGGGTAAGTAGGAGATACGACCAAGGTTAATACTGGAAACAGAATCGTAACCAACCCAGGGACGCTTGACCTACGAAGGTATTGGCTATCGTCATCGTAGGCACGATGGTTAGCAGCGATAAGTTCAATCCTGTTTGATTGTGGAGGAAATATAATATGCTCTACCCAAACAAGGGGTCACGACCCCGCTTATGTTGACTGGTTAGCGGGACTCTTAAACACGTCACGTTTAAACGCTGTTGACAGTTTTGAGACAATAGTTTGATGTTTCCGTTACTAATGTAAAAAATATGTTAATGCGATTTTCTTTTCCTACATGTCTATTTTTTTTTCTACCTATACTGATAGCCTTGAGAGGCTATTTCAGCTTCTCATTGACGTGTAGGTGAGCTCAAAAGGTCAAACCGGGAGTGTTGCTAACGCTGGTATTAGCAAGAGCAGTGCTTCGCAAAATCTACTACCGGATCGGAACGCGACCCACTGAGAAGATCCGGCAAGAAACTGAGTGGGCTGTGTCTATAGGTTAATTTACTCGTCGAGCCCTGCGCCGTAAACGATGGGTTCGGCAAGGACGGTGACGAATAACTATCGTAAGGCCTGCGGCTTATATAGCCAACCATAAAAATTCTACATTATATAGCTTTTTATACGCGATACCTATCATGATTATTAATACTATCTATTAATTTCTGTAATAATATTGTTTCATCATCATCTTTGGCTACAGTTTGTGTTGGCTTGGCGATAATTTTCTATTCCCAATTATTAAATATTTTGGCTCTATTTAAACCAAATAAACATCTTAATTTTTTGGGCTTCTTGAATTTTTTGATTGTAACTATAGTTATTTACCCTAATGTACTGCCCCAAAAATTCTTCTTAGAAGATCAACAGTTTTATATAAGCATGGCTGTGATACATACGTTTAACTTATAGTTGTATGTATGTATGTAATCTTTCATTAATCAATATAAAATATCAGTAACTTCATAAATAGAAATATATGAACAATAAAAAAATTTCATATATTTTTCTTTATGATTCATTCGTTTTGAGGAATGTTATTCACTTTATAAATCGTTGGTCACCCTAAAAATTGGAGCTCTGGCTGTCGGTACTTACGGTTGGCAAGGGTGCTAATGGCTATACCAAATTGAACGGAAACGAAATACTAAGCCCTATGAGGATCTGTGACTCATAATTTTGAACGGAATAATTGAAAAAGGAACTGCAATTGATATAAAATAAATTGAATTCCTTAGCCAATTACGTCGGTAAGCAGTTCGAGGGAGAGATTTTCTATTGATTCTGAATTAAACAGTCAAAGTGATCAATGGATTTTCCAGAGAATATTTCACCTCTGTAGAAAATTTCAAGAGGACTTTCTTCGAAAAAAAGGTTCCGTAACGTCTTGAAAAGTCAAGATTTCTTTTTTGTTTACGGGATTTTAGTTTCAACTAAAATACGATGTAATAAAAAAATTATGAAGGGGCCCCTTTCCTTTGATTACAATTTATTATAGACTTTTATGTTAATTTTTTAAATATTCATAATATGTACGTGCCTCGAGATCCAGTTTCGAGAATATTCGACGAATACGTTACACACTTATAAAGCTGTTGACCTTTTCGAAATGGATTTTTTTTACAGAAAACTTTAATACAAGGATCGAGAATGTGCACATCTTGTTTCAGTTTACTGCTCTGCACTTCTATGAATTTAGATTAAGCTACAGACTTACTGGGATTTGAAATTTTCACTCAGAAATTTAAATGGATATTAATATTAAGCACACCAGTGTTAATTTTGGATATTTCTCAATTTCAGTTTAAAATTGTCCCTGCAAGTGAATTTTCAGGATATATCTCTGTGTGTAGTTTAACTGGTAAGATTTTACTTAAACTCTTTTATAATATTTCTACAGTAGCCCGGGACATATTATGTAGTTTTTTTTTTTTTATTGCTTAGATGAGTGGACGAGCTCACAGCCCACCTGGTGTTAAGTGGTTACTGGAGCCCATAGACATCTACAACGTAAATGCGCCACCCACCTTGAGATATAAGTTCTAAGGTCTCAATTATAGTTACAACGGCTGCCCCACCCTTCAAACCGAAACGCATTACTGCTTCACGGCAGAAATAGGCAGGGTGGTGGTACCTACCCGTGCGGACTCACAAGAGGTCCTACCACCAGTAATTACGCAAATTATAATTTTGCGGGTTTCATTTTTGTTACACGATGTTAAAATCAAAAAATCAAAATCAAAAACTTCGACTTCATGAAAAATTGTTATAAGCTTGCAACCTACTGTGACCCTTTCAAAACATCATGATCGTCGATAAACGATTCGTATAAATGGCTTCTCGTTCAAGATAGTCGAGGTAGTTACGGCCCTAGGAGCGGTAACTAGAGGCGTTTATCGCTGATGCTGTGAGTTGAGGCGAACCTAGGGTAATAAAACAATAGATGCTCTAAGCAGGTGGTATAGAAAAAAAATCAGCGGGCCCTCCGTGTACCGTGATATCGTGATCAGAACCACGGTCTCTGGCCTTCCAGATGATCTACTTTTTGCTCGCGAACTGGGTGAATAACGATCAAGAAGAATGCTTCACCTTTATGTTGTGGTAGGAGCTTCACTACATAGTATAAAACGAAGTCGCTTTCTCTGCCACTATATCCCTATGTATGCTTAAATCTTTAAAACTACGCAACGGTTTTTTTAATAGATAGAGTGATTGAAGAAAAAGGTTTAAGTATATGTATAATAATATTTTTTTGCCAGGAGCAGAGCCAAGCCGCTGCCTATCTATCTACTAAATAGCGGAGAAATCAATTGAAGAAGAAGGTTTGTATTATGTATATTAATATTTTTTGCCCTTGTAGGTGAGCATACGGCCCACCTGATGGTAAGTGGTTACCATCGCCCATGGTCTTCAGGAATGCCAGGAGCAGAGTCAGGCCGTTAAACATATCCATTAAATAGTGGAGAAATCAATAATGAATTACAGTTTCCGAAGCGAGGGCAGGTCGCTAGTACTAGATATATGTTTCGCTTACTTATACAATCTCAGAAAAATTCTGACGGCGGATTCGCTATGGTGGCGACGATCCAAAAAACGACCGTGAGTCCGAGTGAGTAGACCCTTGTCTATTTCAGACTCTTAACACGTGTTCCGTAAGGTAATGTTGGTGAAGCTCCTTCTAACTAGGATCATTCAAGGCCTCTGGATTTCACTCATGACTATGACTCATGGTTATCGTAGTGAACTGTGCTAATTTCACAGCATTAAATGTGTACAAATACTACAGTTTGCTGTTTTAAGTTTTTAATTTTTTTATTTCTTAGATGGGTGGACGAGCTCTCAGCCCGCCTGGTGTTAAGTGGTTACCGGAGCCCATAGACATCTACAACGTAAATCCGCCACCCACCTTGAGATATAAGTTCAAAGGTTTCAGTATAGTTACAACGGCTGCCCCACCCTTCAAAGTTAAACCGAAACGCATTTCTGCTTTACGGCAGAAATAGGCAGAGTAGTGGTACCTACCCGCGCGGACTCACAAGAGGTCCTACCACCAGTAAAAATTAATTAAAGCCTGCTCAGATAGAATAGCCGTTAAATCATTTAACTGGGACTTTGAATTCATGTCTCAATGTAGACTCCGTTAGCCTTTGAAAGCCGGAATGACCTCCTATACCAGTATATAGCAAAAAAATAGGCAAAAAGCACATATACATATATAACTTTACTGCGGACAATAATTACAATCATCAGTATCACGGGAGGCTAAATTACCCTGTGTTGATAACGGCTCTCATTTTACAAATGGGTCGACTCATTGTACAGGACTCGGTAGCCGAATTGCCAAACTACAATTTGGATTATGAGCTAGCTAAATTGCGCATCTTTACCCCTGTTTAATTTAATGGGCCGTGTTTATTTGGTACGGGCCTGCTGATACAGTCAATACAAAAGTTTGTGGCTTGAACGGTTTCTAATTTTCTATTCCAGATAAAATACCTACTTGGTTTCCACGACTTAATATTGATTTGGCACTCTATTTCTTTTTCATCATTTACACATATTTTGATATCAACATATGAAACTTATATGTATGTGGAATAATCAGAACAAAAAAAAACCACCTTCATTTAGCCCTTTCTTCTGAGAATCAATCAGGCGCCCTGATTAGTTGACTTCTCAGGGTGGGCAGCGGAAATCACATTACGTATAAGCCCTATGTTTATGCCACGTGTATGCCCAACCCTTATAATTACGTATAAATTTAACTCAGTTATAATCGTGATTCTGATCCGGTAGTAGATCCACGCGTAAAAGAGCTACACTTAAGTTGTTGGGTCTTGTTCGGAAGGAAACAGGGGGAACAGGAGTTATCAGATTCCACGCCTGGCTGAACTCGTTCTCGCCTACCCGTGCTGTGGAAGTTGGAAAGGCCTTCGGGCGACTATTTACTAACCAGTTATTAGTTTAAAGATTAGCGGTAACGGTAGGTAGTGACTTGGCTCTGCCTCTGGCATTACCGACGGTAACCGCTCACTATCAGGTGGGCCGTGTGCTCGTCGACTGCCTACGAGGGCAAAAAAAATAATTAAAAAAGTTATCATTCCATAAAAAAAAAATTCAAAACTAATTTTAAAAAAACCGCTTTTAAGATTTAATCCCGTTTTTTTTTCGTTTTAATTTTAATTAAATTTTAATTTAATTTCTTAAGGTTCGATTATTTTAATACTCAAAATCAGTTACTAAGGAGGCGAGTTACAATCCGAGACAAGCAGATGCATATACAAAACAAAGTAAGAACTTAGAATGGATTACTGATCATTTGAAATTAACTAATAGGATTTTGTGGTTACGGGGCTGTTCTTAGATAGCTTAGCGAATATACTACTTGGTAAGACGGGCTTATTCTGTATAATATGATTGATCTGAACCAGGTAAGCCTTATTAGCTTAATTATCCGGGTAGGTTCTGCATGATTCTGCTACGAAGTAGTTATGTCTTCCGGCTTAAAGATCCTTATAACTCTTGCTTTTTATAATTTAGATTACAAGCTTATGTATTAAAAGGTGATTCATTTAGGTGGGTGTTGACATTCGTCTAGTAGTATAGGGGCTCCAGTAATTACATAATTCGAGAATAGCCTGGGTACCTAAAAAATAAATAAAAACGCCCAATGACTTTGAAATTATTATAAATCTATATATTAATACGTGAAGAAAAAACTTTGTATCCCTTTTTACGAAAATTGCGCGGACGGAGGAGTATGAAATTTTCCACACTTATAGAGAATATAGAGAAGAAGTGCACAATGCTAATATTTTTTTTAAATAATGCATAAGAGATACATTAAATCAATAAAGAAAACTATACACACACTACATACCATGTATTTGACGCACACAGGCATGCATACTATTTATTATTAAACTTTTGTTCTTGACGTCTGTTTTCAAATTGAGAATAGATTATATATTGTTTGTCTTTGTTAATATTTTTTATAGTGTATTCTTGGCGAAATTTGTGATTATAGAAGTATAAAATACAATCATAATAGTGTACAAACTTACAATTTCAATTAATTATAGTCGAATTTCGACTACTGCGGGACCTCTAGTTATTATAAATGCACCAATTTTAATTCATTGTCAAAATTTGAATTTGTTTTCTATACCGGTGAAATTTAACTGATTACATAATTTTTTTACGGTAATTCATCGACGTATTCCTTACCCTTCAACCCTCTTCGACATACTCTAATAACGGTAATAAGGAAAAATCATTTTTTATTCCATCTTGAAATGGGATTTCACGTGCTTGCGTTGAAATGGAAAAATTACCTGAAATATTCCGGATATGACTCAAATTTACATATTTTTCGTTTTATTTGACTGTCAGCTTGGAAGAATCATAAAATAATTGATTTGGTAATCAGTGTATAATTTAATATAACTTAGAATGGGACCTGAAAATAGTGTCTCTTGTAGAGGCTGATTTATTTGTATTAAGGAAAGAATGCTTTAAAAATATATTCTTGTGAAATTGTTTATTTTGTTTATGGAAAAACGACCTAATACTCTCTTTGGTTGTCTACCCTCTACCTAAGCTAAGAGGTATGAGGTCGCAGTTTCAATTGAATGGTGATTGTAGTTAATGATATCAATTTAGTTCTTGTTCAATGATTTGCTTAAAAAGTTTAAATCCTATTTAATAGCTGCTTTGACGTTTTATATCTAATATAGTTTTTGTATTTTTTTACAACGTATAAAAATTCTCTTAAACTTAGTCTGGCCATAAATACTGTTACAATAAAAAATAAAAAAAAACTATTGCAAATAACATTTATTACTTTTACAGTGTGTTAGTTTAATACATAAATATAAAACAATTTAAAGTATAAAAAGCTTATTCGAAGTGGTCTCTATTGGCTGCAATACAATCCTTTAAACGTTGAGGCCAGTTATCAATAGAAGCATGCACTCTTTCCATGGGAAATTTTTTCACTGCCTATCGTACGGATTGTTTTAGGGACTCCAAATTATCATGGCGTTTAGAGCAAGCCGTACTCTCTAAAACTGACCATAAATCATAATCGAGCGGATTAAGATCGGGACTAGACGACGGCCAGCCTTCAGCTCTGATGAAGTCCGAAACGTTCGTTTCCAACCAAGACTGCGTAGACCGAGCTTTATGACCTGGCGCCGAGTCTTGCTGAAAGGATCATTCTTGATTATTGAACATGGTATTGTTAAGGGGCTTCACTACCTTCTCAAGAATGGTATCTTGATACACTTGTGCCGATGTTTTGATACCTTTTTCACAAAAGTATGTCCCAGTCACTCCTTCATAGCTAATACCCCACCAAACCATCACTGAAGTCGGATAGTGCCCACGTTGCACTCTGTCGACTAATTGGGAAGCTTTTTTAGAGCTTTTTGAGCATAAATACGGTAATTTTGTTTGTTAAAATGTTGCTCAATTGTAAAAATTTTCTCATCCGTAAACAGAATTTTTCTATAACTTCCCTTTGCGTACCGCTTCATTAGTTGTTTCGATTTTACCACCCTATTCTCTTTTAAATTATCAGTTAAGAAATGACCAGTACGTCTCTTATAGGCTGCAAGTCCTAAGTCATCTTTTAAAATATGCGACATGGTTCTAGGTGCTATCTTCATCTCCCGAGATAAAATCTTTTGCTTTCGGACAGGATTTCTTCGAATTCTTCCCCTTACTGCTTTAACCACCTTTTTCGTACGAAAACTACGTGGACGGCCAGATCTTTTTCTGTCACAAACAGAGGAGGTCTCATTGCACCTATTAATAGCCCGGTACACAAACATTTTACTAATACCAAGCATATGGAGAGTTTTACAATAACTAGAGCGATATAATAATAAATGAATCATCGATGTATTGAGCTATGTTTGGCCTAATCGTTTTTAAGTGCATATGTGGCAGTAGTCACCATAGAACGCAAGATATTTGACAGCCTGAATCTAGTTAATTACAATTTCACGGTAAGTTTACATATTTACAAGTTCCGAACAACAACATTTGGACAACAGGAATTTCATTCATTCGGTGGAAGATCTTCACTTTGCCGCTAACCTACAAAACTGATTTTATAAATACTATAATTTTAAAACATGCATCAAAGTAGTAAAGTCATTGATTTTTATAATTTAACTAGCTGACCCGGCAGACCACGGAGTGCCTCAATCGATGAATACAAGACCTAAATTTTTGTATAAAATAAATTTAAAACAAACAAAAGGAATCCATCCGACGGGGGCCACATGAAAGGAAAAACAAAATTCTTATTTTTATTTAATTCCGAGCATTTTCATATTTGTCTACCTTTTAAACCTTCTCTAAGCTTCTACAAATAATTCAAGACCAAATTAGCCAAATCGATTCAGCCGTTCTCGAGTTTTAGCGAGACTAACGAACAGCAATTCATTTTATGTATATAGATATACTAACATACATAGTGAAATTCATTTCAGTAAAGTGCGTTACCGCTATTGAATGTTTTGTTACAAATCAGCTGTATTAAAAAAAGTACAACTAAAATATATTAAATAAATTCATATGCAAATCCGCAAAATTTTACGACCGTTCGGTTGAAGTCGTCGGTCGCATCAAACGCACAGTGACCTTAAAAGTGTTCAACGTAATTTGGTATATTTGAGTATTAAAATCGAACTGACAACGTTCTTTATACAGAAATTGATATTTTAATTTAGTTATCTTCTTCCCTGACGTGTACTGACAGATATATTATTATAATTTGCGTAATCACTGGTGGTAGGACCTCTTGTGAGTCCGCGCGGGTGGGTACCACCACCCTGCCTATTTCTGCCGTGAAGCAGTAATACGTTTTGGTTTGAAGGGTGGGGCAGCCGTTGTAACTATACTTGAGACCTTAGAACTTATATCTCAAGATGGGTGGCGCATTTACGTTGTGAATGTCTATGGGCTCCAGTAACCACTTAACACCAGGTGGGCTGTGAGCTCGTCCACCCAACTAAGCAATAAAAAAAATAAAAAATAAAAATCTACACAAAGTACTGGGCTTGTCTTTCCTTGGCTTAATTACTGGATGTCTATTTAAAAAAAAGCTTAATAAAGTTTACTATCACATCGATCGTAATAATCCTAAGAATGTAATAAAGGAAAATTTAGAAAAACAACTAAAGATGCTATTTTATTTTAAATGTTTCGATCAGTAAACCTTTGTTAATTTTACAGTTTGGGTTACTTTTACAGTGCTTATTAAAATTGTTCTTTTTTGTTTTACCAACCAGGATAACAAAAAGGATTTCAGCTCAAGCATAGCCTGTGACAATGACTTGGGCGGGTGCTCGGTAAGAAATGAGCAAGAAGAGCCGAACATCGGGCACAGTGGTGTAAGTTGGGAGATACCTATATATGTCCCGCAGCGGATGACTGGGAACTGGTGATAATGATCGTTTGGTTGTATTGATGATGCACTTAGTGGATCCGTATTTTCCCCGCTCCCCATACCATCCCAATTCCCCATTCCATCCTAATTCCCCATGTCATCCCATTTCCCCATACGTGTAAAAACACGTCAAAAGACGTTTCTTCATTGTGCTGTGATATATTGCAATTATTTTTATTGCTCGTGCCCATCAGTTGTTATATATTTACCGACTATGCCGCTACCCATCTTGAGACATGAGTTCTATACTCTCAGTTTTACAGTAGCTGCCTCGCTCTTCAAAACGAAACGCATAACTGCTTCACGGCAGGAATGGGCAGCGTGGTACCTACCCGGGCGGGCTCATAGGGCGCCTTACCACAAGTCAACCCTTCTTGCAGCTTACAGCAATGTCTGAACATAATTTTTTTTCCACAAGCTAGTTATTCTTATGAGTTTTTCAACCCTAACCAATCTAGATAAAACCCTTCGAAACGCTATGTGATACCGATCTATTGATATGCGAATTCAAGAAATCCTTCTACAGGCTACGTTTACGTACATACTAGCAATTGGCAAAAACTTGCTTTATCAGGATTCTCTTCGTCTCAGTCCTTTATCAGAACCAATGCTACCAAACGAAGAGATGATGTTTATACAGTTTCTGTTACACAATCTATCGTCTGGCTCACAAATCGTTACGTTTCAGCTTCTTTTTTAAGAAATATTTCTTTGTATATATATTTAGTTTGAATTCTACTTTGAAAACGCCTGAGATTTTATAATAGCAAAAACGGGTCTTTGAAACAAGAAAAAAAGATAAAAAATGTACTCTTTGCCGGTCCACACTAGTGAGTATAATTTATAATGTATAATTTTATTATAATTAATGTTATTAAACGCGCAATAACATTAAAATAATTTCAAAAAAGTTAATTTTCATTTAATTTCAATAATACATATGCATTCGTTCGGTGCATTCAACGCAACATGAACAGTAACTATTGTGTTCATTTAAAAAAGTTTAATTGAAAAAGTGTATTTGAACATATAAATCGATTAAATGTAATTAAAATAAGTATCGAATTCTTTTTTTAGAGCCTTCTTTATCGTTAAATAAAAATGTTTTAAAAAAATATCAAGGAATTGCTACTTGAAGTCCTTAGCGTTTATCTCAAAGCAATATTGTATCCAAATAATAGTGGTTGCGTCTCGAGGGAAAGCGTCTTGCTCCAAACTAGGTACGTTTGTATCCCCATTTCCGACCGTCAATAGCGTAGAGACGTGACGAGGGATACGCTTTATCATCCTGTATTCCCAGTAATTCCCGTTCAAATGATACTTTAAGATCCTGAATTGGGTAAACCACTTACGGAATCCTGTGCCCAAAAATCAATTGTCGAAACTCTTATGTACACTAAACTTGGGTTGTTTTTTAAGAGTATTATAACAGATGTTAAAAAAGTGTTGACCTTTTGGTTTTGATAAATGTATTATAAGTTAACGTGTAGGTCATATTATATACATATCGTTTAATGAGGATAATTCCAAGAAGTCGTTTCATACAAAAATTATGAATGTAATCAGAAATAAACAGTCGTCATTGATTGTATCATTGCCCTTTGTATTGCGGAAATAATTATGATCCTAATGATATTACAATGTTATTACTACTTTCTTCGTTGTTTTCTGATACATTTTACTAGTTTATGATGAAGTATAATTCACTAGAAAATCTGGAAAATGTTATGGATTGCGTAGTTCCGTCTTTGTTAAGATTTAATTTTCTTTTTGTTACCAACTCAATTAAACAAAGATCTTCCATGCCTGCCGTCGCAAAAATGTTTATTTTAAAACTACTTACTTTAATGGAATCTATTAGCTGTACTCGGAAAAATCTCTTCCATTTCTCCCCGACATTGTGAGATTCAATTTTGGAACAAACTAAAAAAAGGAAATCTAATTTTTAGATTTCAGCAGTAAAAATCGTGTGCTTGTTTTTATAACAGAAATAAAGAAGTAAATATATTTCTTAAAACTTTCATATGTCTAGAAACAGAAAAACGGTTGAAGAGTTCTTTTTGTCGCCTCGTTGCTCAAACGGTTAGTGTTCCAGTATTCCAGTACCACGGGATAGAGGTTCGACTCTAGTGATTTTTTCTCTACCTAATTGCTATTAGCTAAGGAGCTATTTCTGCTGCTCACGGGCTGGTGGCTGAGTTGGTTGTTGATGGTTTCATCCTAAAAGAGTTTGATAACATGATCTTAGCAATGGCAGTGTTTCGCAAAACTTACCACCGACCAACTGAGAAGATCCGACGGGAACTCAGCGGAAAGAAAATCTTAGGTGCCGTCAAATGTGGATTTTTACTTTAACCTATTCACATACTATTAGAAAAGTTGCTATGAATGTGTATTTTGTTAGAAAGACTTGCTTGTATTTCTTTGTTTTAACAACAAAAAAATATTCGTTCTTTCTGTCAACTTTTCCAGAAAGTGATAATTTTGTCTGACTTTAGTCCCTCAAGTGATCTCTACGTCTTTATTTGATTAGATTACGCGCTGACTGCAACGTCGCGTTGGCGACAATCCACACTGGAAAAAGCAATTTTGGTGCAAACACATTGGAAAAAGCAATTTTGGTGATTAAAATTAAATTATTGTTTAAATCTTTAAAAAAATTTATTATTTCTACTTAAATCAGTTAAAGTAATATATAATAACAGAGACTTTAGATATAAATTATGTCGCATGGACGTATGACTTTGATTTCAAACACCATTTTATTTGACCACTATTTCCAGAACGGAAATTTTGGTTTTAAAACATGAATAACCTATCTAACATCTAATTCTAATGTAATATTTTAGCTTTATTTGGTAAATCGCAAGTAAAATTTACTTGAATAGAATCGACTTCAAAAATTTTTTAACAATCAGCTGTAAAGACATAAAAATACTAATAGATTACCTTCCTTCAATCTTTCAACCCCAAAAACGCAAAGAAAGGATCTCTAATTTATAATGAATAATTAATTACTTTAGACCATTAACTTTCCAATCTTATTGGGCTAAAGTTCTTATGATTTTGTACTAATTGGGAGATTTTAGGGGAAGATTAAGATAGGAAAAGCCTTTAATTTGAAGGTGTTCGTTTATTCCTACAGTGATAAGATCTTAGTGACGATTTGTTTGCAAGGTGGGTGACGAATTCGTAGTGTTACGTTGTGGTGTCCATGGTCTCCATTCAAGCATGAATCCATAGCTTTTTCGTGTCGTAAATAAGTGCCGACTCTCTATAATACCCACCACTAAATAGCCTAGGACATGCTGGTTATCAAAGCTTAATGATTGTAAAAAAATATTATGTCTGTCTACAATTACAGTCTATACATACTCCCATTCTCATTTCTCACTGGTGGTAGGACCTCTTGGGAGTTCGCACGGGTAGGTACCACCACCTCGCCTATTTCCCGCCGTGAAGCAGCGATGCGTTTCGGTTCGAAGGGTGGGGTAGCCATTGTAACTATACTGAGACCTTAGAACTTATATCTCAAGGTGGGTGGCGCATTTACGTTGTAGATGTCTATGGGCTCCAGTAACCACTTAACACCAGGTTGGCTGTGAGCTCGTCCACCCATCTAAGCAATAAATTTAAAAAAAATTAAAAACTAAAACGTATTTTTTTAATACATTTGTTTATTTGCAGGCAGATAACGAGGCATTGAACTTAGTTTGTCATCTAGGTAAACCTTTCGAGATTGTGGTGATAGTGTAAATAGATAGCACATTTCCAATGTTCTTGAGTGTTCCTGAATGAAGTGGAACCGAACATTTTTTTTACCTGTTTCGATATCTTTTTTTAGATTTCGATGATCTTTCCTTACTGTAAAGGGAAGATTTTTTATTCTCTTAAAATTATTTTGAGTTCGATTGAGGTATCCAATTGTGGCGTACAGATACAGGCGTCACTTGGACTTGTTTGAAATGTGAGTTGTGTGATTTTAGAAGTTTTAAACCATTACTACATATTTTAGGGTTTATTATTATGTTATAAACGAAAATCACATTTTTTTGTCAGTCAACTACATATGTGTATTTAAATGACGCTCACTTTCTCTCTTACCTCACTCAATTGAAATACTCAATCGTATGACAATTTTTTCAAAACGATATCGGCCCTTGAATTGTCTGGGTTTCAATTTTGTAATTAACATAAATGAACTCTTCAGAAATAAATGTGAGGGCATATTATGTGACTGTTCATGCTTTTATATTATTTTACAGCCTATTTTTCTGAAAAGGTAATCACGATTTGGTTTTATTACTTTATGTCCCAATCAGGATGTATTTATATTTACTTATTTATTGCGTTTATGTTTTGATCCCTATAGCTTTCAGAAAAAGCTAATTTTATTTCAGCTACATACACCTGAAATCGTCGTGGCCTAAAGGATAAGACTGGTGTATTCGTGTTGAGCGATGCACCAGTGTTCGAATCCAATCGGTTCGGTACCAATTTTTCTAATGAAATACGTACTCAACAAATGTTCTCGATTGACTTCCATGGTGAAGGAATAACATCGTGTAATAAAAATCAAACCCGCAAATTTTAATTTGCGTAATTACTGGTGGTAGGACCTCTTGTGAGTCCGCGCGGGTAGATACCACCACCCTGCCTATTTCTGCCGTGAAGCAGTAATGCGTATCGGTTTGAATGGTGGGGCAGCCGTTATAACTATACTGAGACCTTAGAACTTATATCTCAAGGTGGGTGGCGCATTTACGTCGTAGATGTCTATGGGCTCCAGTAACCACTTAACACCAAGTGGCCTGTGAGCTCGTCCACCCATCTAAGCAATAAAAAATAAATAAAAATATAGCTAATCCAGAAAATGCTATCTAAGTTTTACCGTCAACAGCAAAACATCTCAGGTAAGTTTTTCCGCTTTTTTATGTTCTGTTGTATTTCTTTTGGTGTTCTTTCGTAAAAAATAAATAAAATGCTTAGAAAGGGACTTTATCTTTAATCTATATTGCTTTCTTACTAACTATTTAAAATAACTACCAGTCTTTTTTAACCCTATTTAATAAAAATAGTTTTAGTTTATTAAAATCTTGAAATTTCATTCTCTCTTGCTAGTTCTTCTTTGTTTGTTACATTCGCTGATAAAGCAATGTTTTTCTTTCGCGCTAAAATGTAGATCATGCTGAAAATAAAGAAAGGATTTCCGAATAACAATTACGAAATTAATGGGTTTCCTAATTTACTTCACTTCTTTTGAAATATTATATTAAAGATCAATTATGATGTTATTACTAATCATGTTGTATAGCTATAGAATCTTGATTTTTAATTCAAAAATATTTACAAATAAAATTACTCATATTATTTTGCTTTACAATTTTAAAACTAACCAAATCAATAGTTATTTCTAAATCAATAGTGCATCAACTGTCGATGCTACTTCTTGTTTAGATTTAACAGTCTGTACTGGTGGTAAGTAGGGTGCATTGTGAATCAGTATGGGTAAGGACTCATTTTTGAGCTACTTTCTGCCGTGATGCAGTTACGTCCTGTTCGAAGGCAAAGATAGTCGTTATACAATACGATTGAGATTTCGACTTCACGTCTCACGGTGGCTATACTTAAGATAAAATGTCTGTGGGCCCCGGTAACGAAAGAAATTAATCGGCGGACTATCTGTAAAAAAGGTCGTATTAAAAGGCGCTTTTAAAAACTTGAATTGCGAAACTTTGGTCACGTCTTTTGTAGTTTACCATATCGTGTTCTAATATGAGCAGACAAGCTGACGGCTATCCATCTTGAGGCATAAAGTTAAGGCATAGTTACTTTGGTACATTACATCATCTGTTTTACTCTCTAAGCTGGTACGCCTGACCACTTTAACTTCTTATATATGAGATTCTTAATTTATTTACATACGTAACAAGAAGAAGAAATAATTTGAAACTAGTAGAGCATTATATGCTTTTTCTTGCCGTTAACGTCTAAATTTAAATTAACAAAATAATTTTAAAGTAGGTACTTACCCGAATAGACATAGAGCTACAACAGTTAAGGCTGCATCAAACAAGTAAAATGCACCCGGAAATGTTTCTATAGTAGACATGTAGATATAGCTAGAAGCCGGCATGTATATTGATGGAGCCAATGATTCCGTGACGCCTATAAGTGCACTCAGCTTGGCTAAAAAGTAAATAATTATACAATAAGGCATCGAAAATTTTGTTTATAGAAACAAGAATTTTTTTCATTGCTGAATACGAAAACTCACCAACTTCTTCTGTAGGAACGCTCTTAGTAGCTATTGACCTGATTGCTGTCAGACCAGTAAAACTGAAGATGTTGAATAGAGGAGCGGAATAGAACCATTGTCTGGTCGGAGCAAGGGCGAACATGAGGCATCCTGCTATCCTGCTCACTCCCGCTAAAGCGCCTATAATGCTGTCTTGGACATTCATTCGTTTGCTGAGCACTAATATACAAAATATGGTTCCTGGGGAAAGAAATTATTAATTCACCAATGCTGACAATTTTGTTTCTAGTTCGGCAAGTCATGTCCTATCAACCGGTCGATAAAACCAAATTATCTGTTTCAATAACAAGTTATTAATATAAAACTGTTATTCATTATTTATACGTATAATGTATTCTAAGATTTAATTGGACTTTATCAAAAAGCTATTTGATAAAAGTATGTCGTCACCAATCCATTAATAGATTGAAATCAGATGTTTACGAGGAAAAAACTGCATAACATAATAAATAAGTACAGTCATTTTTAGATGACTAACTTATTTTCGACGCAAATACTCCTTTAAGCATTGTGATTTGAAATTGGATGAAACGAAAAAGTGACACTAAATGAGACAAACATATGTATGCAAATATATGGTTTATCATGAGAATGAATGAGTTATTTAATATTACTAATAGTTTGGCTTCTAAAGCTTAATGAACTGCGCGTGATATTTTTGATAAAGTTAAATATTACATAAAAATGTACATATATATTTATTATATATAAAGGTATAAAGTAAGTAAACGAAATAAGGACAACGAAAATAATCGAAAGCGTTTCAATGTTTCCAACTGCCGGTCGTCTCATAAAACCGCTTTCTTAAAACATGTTAAACAAAGTAAGTTACCGCCAAAACTTTTCGGGTAAATAATCGAAAACGCGGGCGACCGGCTACAACAAAGTTCAGCTTGCGATAAAACTAATCAATGAATTTAATGAGTCTCGTGATTGTACTCCCCAAATACGTTTAGATAAGACATATGGATGATATACTGATGACTGTGTTGTTAACGTAAGAACCTTGACCTAGGTTGATAAAGTAAGTTGCTCAATCCATCAGTTTCTTAGTAAATTTTGAATGCAATTATTTTTAATGAAGGTCACATTGAGAACTGATCAAGATCACGGTAGTAATTAAATTCCCCGATCACCATCGAAACTAAATGTAAATGTTTTTGTAAACCAGTTTCTGATTCAGAGAAAAGATATTATTTTTGCTTTAGAAAGCCTCTTTCGATTGTATGTTGAGGATATTTTTTTTTTAGTTTACAAAATTCGAGTTGAATATAAAATATTACAATCGGATATTAAGTTAGTTGTTTATTTAGCGAAACGATGTTTATCGTAAATTCTACGGATTCGTAAAGTAAATATTATTATAACGTGTAAATTTTTTTTTTTTATTTTAAAACAAAAACATGACTAATTTATTAATTTAACAAAAAATATTATAACCACTAATAATACCGCCATTATACTTTTGTATTATAATTGCTTCGATGATGTATTGTTTTTTTTTTGTGGTGTAATAGATTGTATTCTACTCTCATAATGAACCAGATACAGATCCTTCTAGAATAGAATGCCTTCTAGTATAGAATGATTAACAGTGTCCATTATAACCAAATAGACAGAATTGTGATATAGCACCGAGAGAACGCTATTGCCTATTTTTCGGAAAATCCTTTAATCGCCTATCACGATATCGACTCAAAGAGATAGGCTGGTGCTATTCAAGTACACTATAAACATATTTGTATGTTTCGTAATTACGAAAATCAGTATCCGAACAACTCGATTATTGCGCAGCTGTTGTTAAAATGAAGGAAATATTTTTGCCAGAGAAACTTCAATTCTTTAGGTAAAACGTGAATAGTTTCAAAAGGCAGCTTACACTTGGTGTTTCATATATTTAACTATACGACGGAACGTGGCCGGTTTCACTTGCTTGCTATGCTATTTAAAATTATATTTTATGTATACAAAACATTTTATTTTTCTTATTGTGCATTCTGGTAGCGTGATCGCACTAATGCAAATGATGTTTCAATGCTACGCCTCAATGTAAAACAAAGAAGGAAAATACCAGTGGTATTGTTTAAAAATTATTTAATAATTTTTTTTTTTTCATATGGTTACCGGAGACCATAGACATCACAACGTAAATGTCACTATACACCTTGAGACGTGAGGTTTAAGTTTCGATTTTAAGCGCAACGGGGTAAAAACAGACCGTTTCTACATTTTCGACACATATTCGAGAAAGTGACTTAATGTGGTTGAACAACTCTTTGTTTATTGGCGTAAATATAAGTTCTTATTTCATATCCCTATGTCGGAGCTCTTAGATAGTACAAAGTAAAAGCGGTTGCCCAATATGATACCTCAGTTATATAGGAAAACTCGTAACTCGTTATTCTGTTGCGCCATTTTGAGAAGACGGCACGACATGAGAACCCTCTCATCGTGGCCGTTGGAAACTACATACCCGACCCAGTAGACCGAATGGTAAACCGTCGACGTCACCCAAAGCACGTCATTACGGATCCTCCTGATCCATTAACGGTGTTTTTAGGCACTACAAGCACCGGTCACCGTCCTCGTCGAACCTGTCGCTTGCGACGAAGGGCTCGACGAGCGAACTAACCCATAGACACAGCCCACTGAGTTTCTCGCCAGATCTTCTCAGTGGGTCGCGTTTCCGATCCGGTGGTAGATTCTGCGAAGCACTGCTCTTGCTAGGATCAGTGTTAGCAACTCTCCGGTTTGAGCCCCGTGAGCTCACCTACAAACGTTAGGGCGAAGCTGAAATAGCCTCTCAAGGCTATCAGCATAGGTAGGAAAAAAAAGCTGTTCTGAAGGCACATAACATACTAAAAATAAGTAGGTGATCTGAAATAATGGCGCCAAAAATATTCCCAATTCACTTAATTTTAAAGTGCTTTAGATAGGAACTAGGTGAAAATAGAGGATTTTATATAAGATCATAATATATAAAGACAGAAGTAGTAAACGGTATTATTACGGGCAGATTGTCAGTAGCGATAGTAGTTTAATGTTTTAGTGTATTTTGAAACTGACACGTCTGGCTTCTGGCGTGATTTGTTTCCTGTACTAATCTAGAAGGTTTTTAGTAAAAAAAATTCTCAAATAAAATCGAGAAATAAAATTAACAATTAAGAAATATCGCTTTAAAAACCGTGCAGTTTTACTACTCAGAAAGATCCATAATTGTTTATAATCCTATTGAAATATACGAATCCTACTTAGAACTTATATCTCAAGGTGTGTGGCGCATTTACGTTGTAGATGTTTATGGGTTCCAGTAACCACTTAACACCAGGTGGGCTGTGAGCTCGTCCACATATCTAGGCAATAAAAAAATAAAAATAAAAACTTACTTTTTTGCTTAGATGGGACGGCCCACCTGGTGTTAAGTGGTTACCGGATTACGTACATCAAAAACGTAAATTCCGTCACCCATCTCGAGACATGAGTTCTAAGGTTTCAGTTTTTACTTTTGTCTTACTTATTTACCATTACTTTTTTTTTATTGCTTAGATGGGAGGAAGAGCTTATAGCTACCAGGTGTTACTGGAGCCCATAGACATCTACAACGTAAATGCCGCCACCCAGTTCTAAGGTCTCAGTATAGTTACAACGGCTGGCCCACCCTTCGAACCGAAACGCATCACTGCTTCACGGCAGAAATAGGCAGGGTGGTGGTACCCACACGCGCGGACTCACAAGAGGTCCTACAACCAGTATGTAAGGATCCTACCCTAGTTAACTAGTAGAATGAACTAGTGACGTCAACAATATGAATTTAATGAAAAGTGAAACAAAACGAGTAATACAGTTAATATCGACCTTGAGAAAATATTTATTAATACTGTCCCGTGTGTTTGAGGAAAAAGAAGTTGGGAACTACGTACTTTTTTTTGAGACACGACATTGAGTGTGGTTTTCGCCTTATCTATGTAAAGTTATTCAAATTAACAAAACCGCCGGATTATCATTCGAATAGTTCTATTGTAGGTTTAAACAAATAAATATAAACGAATATTGTGTTTCGTCTCGAGTTTCGGCGATCTGAACTAGAGTTATTATCTATATATTAATACGTGAAGCAAAAACTTTGTACCCCTTTTTACGAAAATTGCGCGGACGGAGTAGTATGAAATTTCTCACACTTATAGAGAATATAGAGAAAGAGTGCATTCCGATAGAGGCACCCGTCACGTGCGGTCGTGCTCATCGTCCACTCGATCGCCCGGTCTTTGTTCGCCCGGCTTTTGTTAGCCCGGCCATTGTTCGCGCGGCCTGTGTTCGTGATACATCTGCCGACCAAGTGTGTTTCCTGGAAGCTTTTATTTGTTTTGTTTTAGTTATTTTTGTGTTCGTGGAACATTTGCCGACAAAGTGGTTTCCTGCAAGTATTTATTTGTNGCGACGAAAGGCTCGACGAGTAAATTAACTCTCAGACACAGCCCACTGAGTTTCTCGCCGGATCTTCTCAGTGGGTCGCGTTTCCGATCCGGTGGTAGATTCTGCGAAGCACGACTCTTGCTAGGGTTCGTGTTAGCAACGTCATCAGGTTTGAGCCCCGTGAGCTCACCTACTAGCCACGGTTACGCTGAAATAGCCCCTAAGGCTAGCAGCTTAGGTAGGAAAAAAAAAAGACTCGAAGAGATAGGTTGGTGCTATTCAAGTACACTATAAACATAATATTTGTATGTTTCGTAATTACGAAAATCAGTATCCGAACAACTCGACTATTGCGCAGTTGTTGTTAAAATTAAGGAAATATTTTTGCCAGAGAAACTTCAATTCTTTAGGTAAAACGTGAATAGTTTCAAAAGGCAGCTTACACTTAGTGTTTCATGTATTTAGCTATACAAACGGGGCCGGGTTTCACTTGCTTGCTATGCTATTTAAAATTGTATTTTATGTATACAAAACATTTTATTTTTGTTATTGTGCATTCTGGTAGCGTGATCACACTAATGCAAATGATGTTTCAATGCTACGCCTCAAGGTAAAACAAAGAAGGAAAATACCAGTAATATTGTTTAAAAATTATATAATATATATTTTTTTTTCATAGTGGTTACCGGAGACCATAGACATCACGACGTAAATGTCACTATACACCTTGAGACGTGAGGCTAAGTTTCGATTTTAAACGCAACGGGGTAAAAACCGAACGTTTCTACTTTTTATATTTCGACCAAATGACTTAATGTGATTGAACAACTCTTTGTTTATTGGCGTAAATATAAGTTCTTATTTCATATTCCTATGTCGGAGCTCTTAGATAGTACAAAGTAAAAGCGGTTGCCCAATATGATACCTAAGTTATATAGGAAAACTCGTAACTCGTTATTCTGTTGCGCCATTTTGAGAAGGCGGCACGACATGCGGCACCGGTCACCGTCCTCGTCGAACCCGTCGCTTGCGATGAAGGGCTCGACGAGCGAACTAACCCATAGACTTTTTTACTGGTCGTAGGACCTCTTGTGAGTCCGCACGGGTAGGTACCTATGCTATGGGCCTTCAGAACAGCTTTTTTTCCCCCTACCTATGCTGATAGCCTTGAGAGGCTATTTCAGCTTCGCCCTAACGTTTGTAGGTGAGCTCACGGGGCTCAAACCGGAGAGTTGCTAATACTGACCCTAGCAAGAGCAGTGCTTCGCAGAATCTACCACCGGATCGGAAACGCGACCCACTGAGAAGATCTGGCGAGAAACTCAGTGGGCTGTCTTTTTTTTATTGCCTAGATATGTGGACGAGCTCACAGCCCATCTGGTGTTAAGTGGTTACTGGAACCCATAGACATCTACAATGTAAATGCGCCACACACCTTGAGATATAAGTTCTAAGGTCTCAATATAGTTACAACGGCTGCCCCACCCTTCGAACCGAAACGCATTACTGCTTCACGGCAGAAATAGGCAGGGTGGTGGTACCCACACGCGCGGACTCACAAGAGGTCCTACAACCAGTATGTAAGGATCCTACCCTAGTTAACTAGTAGAATGAACTAGTGACGTCAACAATATGAATTTAATGAAAAGTGAAACAAAACGAGTAATACAGTTAATATCGACCTTGAGAAAATATTTATTAATACTGTCCCGTGTGTTTGAGGAAAAACAAGTTGGGAACTACGTACTTTTTTTTAGACACGACATTGAGTGTGGTTTTCGCCTTATCTATGTAAAGTTATTCAAATTAACAAAACCGCCGGATTATCATTCGAATAGTTCCATTGTAGGTTTAAACAAATAAATATAAACGAATATTGTGTTTCGTCTCGAGTTTCGGCGATCTGAACTAGAGTTATTATCTATATATTAATACGTGAAGCAAAAACTTTGTACACCTTTTTACGAAAATTGTGCGTACGGAGTAGTATGAAATTTCTCACACTTATAGAGAATATAGAAAAGGAGTGCACAATGCTGATATTTTTTTAAATTATGCCTAAAAAATACATTAAATCAATAAAAAAAACATTACACTCACTACCATGTATTTGAGGCACACAGACATGCATACTATTTATTATTGTCAAACTTTTGTTCTTGACGTCTATGGTCAAATTGAGAATAGATTAAATATTGTTTGTCTTTATTAATATTTTTCTATAGTGTAGTCTTGGCGAAATTTGTGATTATAGAATAGTCTTTGAAAATAGAATCATAATAGTGAGCAAACTTTTAATTTCAATTAATTATAGTCGAATTTCGACTACCGGGCGACCACTTGTTTTACTAAATTTAACTGAGTCTTGATATTCATTTATTTCTTTATTTATTAGACGTTCAAGACAAATGGGTTGCTATAAAGCAATTGGAGATTGGAGCTACTAACGTGAATGCTCTCCTCTAAATAAACTATCACGTCTGAAGGATCTGACGGGAATTATGACAGCTTTGCAGTACAAATGTCGGTATCTACCTGCGTGCTCATACGTCATTAGTCCAGATTATTATTGTGGTTTTAGAATTGAATTTAATTTTCAGTTTCACGCTGCAGAATTATCTGTTGACCCCGTCATTGGCACGGTTTTAGCGTAATCCCGCACAAACCTGTCTCAGAGTTTGACCGACGTGCGGTCTCGCTTCCAGCTCCTAAATGGGTCGTTGCAGCCTACGTTAATAATGGAACTGATAGAAGGTGTTTTCGTTCGTACCCTGCTGCATTTAGAGACCAAAATTCAAACAAACGAATACGCTCAAATCTACATAGCATATCATGTGTACGTAAACCCGCCCGTATATAATAAATAACAACCCCTAGACACAGCCCACTGAGTTTCTCGCCGGATCTTCTCAGTGGGTCGCGTTTCCGATCCGGTGGTAGATTCTGTGAAGCACTGCTCTTGCTAGGGTCAGTGTTAGCATCACTCCGGTTTGAGCCCCGTGAGCTCACCTATTAGTTAAGGTTACGCTGAAATAGCCTCTCAAGGCTATTAGCTTAGGAAGGAAAAAAATATATAATAATTTTTTCATTGCATAGACGGGTGTATGTGACCCAGCTGATGTTATGAGGTTGCCGGAACCTACAGGAGTCTTAGGTCTTCGGATTATTCGGTCATCCTATTAATCCAGGTGCAGTCGGCTTGCCAACGATTTTAATTAGTTATAGGTCATAAAGATATTGACAGCGAAGTTTTAATCCGTGGCGGTAGATAAAGGCATGGATGTGCCCCTGAATTCGCGAATGTCAACGAATGATGTAATCGCATACCATTAGATGGATACCTACGTCTTCTTTCGAAGGCAAAAAAAGTCGTAAATCTAAGTTGAGAATTTTGTTGAATTACTAAAACTTTAATGACACGGTCGTTTTAATCATTTTCTTTGCATCGCAATAAAACTGACCAGACCCGTCCAAGTCCAAGAACCTTTATGAAGGTTTTCGATCTGAGAAATAAAGTAAAAGAAAAAATATTACGAAATTCTCACCCAAAAGACCGACGACGATATTAATTGTCCCATAAATACTGTATTCCACCTCCGTAAAGCCAAATTTCCTTATTGTGTACAAATAAGACACTTGGGAATCCCCTGCAAAAGAAAAAAATAGAATTTTGATTAACAATGACATAGCGTTCAGGGTCATCCTTGATGTTTTAGTACGTTCTTTACTCAACCCGGCAGAAATAGGCAGGGTGGTGGTACCTACCCGTGCGGACTCACAAGAGGTCCTACCACCAGTAATTACGCAAATTATAATTTTAAAATTGTAGTGTTTGGAAGCATCAGCGATGTCTTTGTTTTTAATTGCTTAGATAGGTGGACGAGCCCACTGATGTTAAGTGGTTAAGGGATTCCATAGACATCAACAACCTAAATGCGCCACCCGATTTGAGACATGAGTTCAAGTATCAGTTTTACAGTACAATAAATACCACCCCCACTGTCACCCCCTTCAAACCGGAACAAATTACTGGTACACGGCAGAAATAGCCGGGGTGGTGACACTTCAAGACGTCCTGCCAAAAGCATAAATATCATTAGAAACTGTTCTCTTACACGAGGTGACCCGGTTAATATCATTTAATCTATTATGAAACTATAACAAATGTCTGTCCGCAAAATAAAAGTATTTAATAAAAATATTACTAAGTGTTACCTGACCCCATTTTTAATTAAACATTTATTTGTTTGTCTGTATTTATATTTACTTATCAACGTACGTATTGGTATCTCGCGTTTTGACTAGAGCCGGAGATTTTACTAGAAGAATAAAATTGTATATTTTCACCATCAATTGGTTATGGTCCAGCCCTAACTCACGTGTTAAGTACCGAAATTACGTATAATAATAATAAAAAGTATAATCCTGGCACATTAATCATAATAATCTGACATATATAGCTTACGGGTAGGTACCACCACCCTGCCTATTTCTGCCGGGAAGCAGTAATACGTTTCGGTTTGAAGGGTGGGGCAGCCGTTGTACTATAAAATTGAGACTAACCTCCGTATCTTGAGTCGTTCACTCGATTTACCTCGACTCGACTCATCCTCCAACGCACGTTTTGGTACGCTTGATCGTAAAAATAAATTCCACTCAAGCGTCTTTCGAAAACATTCCTCAACGGAGTGGAACGGAGAACGAAAAAGTAGTTATTTTATTTATTTATTTTATTTATACTTATTGTACACAAAAAGAAAATACAATAAGAACATATTTAAAGAATGTCTAAATACTATGTGCAAAGGCGAGGTTAACTCATTCAAAAAGTAGTTATATTATAGTTATGTATTTTGAAAATATAAGAAAACATTGTTAAGCTTGTATTTCTATCAAAAAATCGTTGTCAAATTGGTTATTAGAGCTGCTTAGTCTTTTTTTTTATTTTGTTCATAAGGGCATACACATTTAACAAAACATTTCGTGGTTATTAGCAAATGCTACACGATATGTTACATAAAATTCGTAGGCACTGTGTCAATGGCGGCACGTGTCTCCGCGGTCACGGACATTACGTGTAGAAATCTATTACATGTAACAAAGCACGATTTTCGTCTGTGCGTTTATGTATTATGTTACCATCCACAAAAATTGGGTTCATTTGAATTTACTTTTTAACGATTTATTGTGACAGTTTTTTTATATCATGTATCGTATTGTATCATGGAGTTGATTATTAATTTTGTATTTCGAAATAGCTGGCGAATTCAATCATGATCGAAAAAAAAAACAAATAAAAAAATCATAGTCTAAACCTGGTTTATTAGCTACAACATTAATGTCTCCTTGGGTCAATACGGTTGATGAATACAGTTGACTTCTACGGTGAAGGAATAACATTGTGTAATAAAAATCAAACCCGCAAAATTATAATTTGCGTAATTACTGGTGGTAAGACCTCTTGTGAGTCCGCACGGGTAGGTACCACCGCCTTGCCTATTTCTGTCGTGAAGCAGTAATGCGTTTTGGTTTGAAGGGTGGGGCAGCCAATGTAACTATACTGAGACCTTAGAACTTATATCTCAAGGTGCCTGGCGCATTTACGTTGTAGATGTCTATGAGCTCCAGTAACCGCTTAACACCAGGCGGGCTGTGAGTTCTTCCACACATCTAGGCAATAAAAAAAAAGAATAAAAAAAGTTAATTATAAAATGTATCCAAAGTCAAGGTCTCATGCTTGTTTCTAATAAAATTATAATAATATAAACTTTCATGACTTTTGTATGAACGAGTAACTTTTGATTCAATTACACGTGAAAACATTTTCTTAATTATTAACATGAGCAGTTGTTCAAGCGCGAAATTAAGGGCTTAAATATATGTAGAATATAGACCAAATCGGGAATTCAGAACGGCAATAGCATACATATTTGGTAGACGACGGAATTTTGTAGTATTAAGAGATTTTCTAACTCTGAATGAGATATAATAATGTCTCCGAAACTCTATTGGGCTTAGTAATAAGCGAGTAGATACTAATAAAATAATGTTTGATCTCTAATGACGTCTAATGACGTAACGCGATTGTTAATACAATCAATGTGATCAAAAATCGTATTGTAAGTAAGAATTACCAACGACACTTTTATTAGTATGGTCTTATGTTGACAGAGAAGCAAACCGTTGCCACATACCACACCATTGCTACCTTACTACGTCCTATCAGCGATCCACAGTGGGTTTTAGCCTCTGACAATAGAAAGCGCCTCTGGCCATATGATGATACTCTTTATCGACACGTGATATCTACTGCTGCAAATATTTAGACAAAAAAAATAGTCTTATGGATGTTGAGTACAGTTAAACTTAGATGTGACTTACTCGAATTTGTTAGCACTCGATTGAGAGATATTCTTGAAATTGCTAGATCTACATTTTATTGAAAGACCCGCAAAAATGCCAGTAAGTATTGCTTTAGTCAAATCTTAGCGAAACAAAACGCGTTTTAAAACAATCTAGAAAATACGGCGTGACGATAATGGAGGACCAAGACGATAATGTAAACAGACATATTTTTTTTAGAAATGTATTCTTCAAGTTTTTCCCTACCAGTATTTTTACTTCATTTTATTTAAACTAGAGGTCCCGCAGTAGTCGAAATTCGACTATAATTAATTGGAATTGTAAGTTTGTACACTATTTTAATTGTATTTTATACTTCTATAATCACAAATTTCGCCAAGGCTACACTATAAAAAAATATTAATAAAGACAAACAATATTTAATCTATTCTCAATTTGACCACAGACGTCAAGAACAAAAGCTTGACTTAAATAGTATGCATGCGTGTGTGCGTCAAATACATTGTATGTAGTGTGTGTAATGTTTTCTTTATTGATTTAATACTATCTTTTATGCATTATTTTAAAGAAATATTAGCATTGTGCATTTCTTCTCTATATTCTCTTTAAGTGTGGCAAATTTCATACTCCTCCGTCCGCGCAATTTTCGTAAAAAGGGATACAAAGTTTTTGCTTCACGTATTAATATTTTATTTACAATAATCTAATGTAAATATTTTCAATGGGCTGCATGTAGTGCTGATTCGATATTAACTTGTATGTTTATTTACAAGTCAAGTGCCTACCACTGTATTTACTTGTAATGTTTCGTACTTTTAACGAATTTTGCATTGAAATTTATTTAATAATTGTAATTCATTGAAATAACTAATTTGTACTATTCTAATGCCTATTCCTGTTTCTGCTGTGAAGCAGTAATGCGGTAATTCTTTCTTTCGGTCTGCGGTCTTTTCCGGGATTATAGAAGTTTATTTACTAAATGTATGTGTATAATAAAAATCTTACATTTATTTCCGTTATCTGGTACCTGTAATACAAGTTATTTACGAACTAAGCACGGGAAGAGTTAACGTGGCGTGAAAGTTTAAAAAAAAAAAAATTGTAAACAAAGTTTTTAATTCGTTTTTTAGCTTTTTAGATTTTTAAAATGAATTTGAATAAGACTTCGTTTTAATTTTCGTAATATCCTCGTCGTTCCTAATTATGAGGTGTTGTGTAACCAACCGTGGCGCCAATTTTAGGGTTCAACGGAATCGACTTCGATCGATAGTAAATTGAGTGAGTATCTATTTGATATTAGAGTTCGGAATTTTGTAATAGCTTTTCATTTTAGAATTCCATATAATCCGATATGCCTGTAAATGGAGTCGAATGAACGAATGCTCTTTTTTTAAAATTATTTTACATTTACCTGGTTATTTACTATTATTCAAATGACACAATAAAATGAATAAACGTGCCCAATCGTTGTACTTACGGTTTTGTTTTTATGAGACGGGCGTGACACAGTCGAACCACGACCGTGTTATCATTTTACATAGTTTTCTATAATCGCTTTGTAGCTAAACTAACTTCTCGGAAAACATAGGTAAATTAAAACAGACAAATGAGATAGAAAATAAATGTTTGTTATTGTATCCTAGAGCTACTTTTGTTTTTTATTGCCCTATGTAGACAGACGAGCATACGGCCCACCTGATGGTAAGTGATTACGTTCGCCCATGGACAGCAATGCCAGGGACAGAGCCAAACCGCTGCTTACCGAAAATTTGGATGAACTGGATGGTATTTTAGCTGTTGTATATATGTAACCTTTATAAGCTTAGTTTGTATATATGTATATTTGTCTACAACGGAATCTTTGATCGTACTTATCCGATTCCGAGGTGTCCTATAACCTAAAAATTTGCACACACATCAGGATCGATGATGATGCAATAACATAACTTCTCTCTAATAATTCTGACCAGTTTTAATAGGTAAAAAAGTGGAATGAATTATTAGTTTGGAATGCTGTTTAAGCCTGTTTTTTTAAGATTTTACAACAAAAAACACGTGAACACATTTGACGATTTCTCTACCATCGTCGAAGCTTATCTGTACACTTTATACAATAGTTTCATTACTTCGCATGCAATAATTTTAATACAGCTTAGCGAAACGAGGTAGGTCGGGTTTTAAAACCATTTACTTCCCATCGATTGATAAATAAAAGCTTGTCAAAAACTCGTATTGAATCTCTGGCAAACGTCTCTGTTATTAAAATAACAACCAGAAAAAAAACTTGTGGTAACTCTTTCTAGGCCTGGTATAAAATTTATTTATTTATTTATTTACTTATTAAGTCGCACCAACAAAGTGATCATCAATACAAAACATTGACAAATTGACAAAAGTTCATGGCAGATGTCACCTCAATTATAAGTGCAATCGACAGTGCATTAACATCAAAAATAAAAAAAAATATACAGCTAAGATTTGAATACATTTATATTTAAATTTAAAATTTAAATATAAATTCTAAATAGCTGTGTTCCCGGACACAAGTGGAAAAAAGTAAAAATAACACTCTTTAATACTATATTACGTAATAACTGTCTATGGGACTGGCTAATCGTTTGCCTAACCGAGAGGATAACGGGAAATATCGACGGGTTCAGTCCCCCTTTAAAACACTACTAGTTTCCCAAGCTAACATCTTTATAAGTTTGTTTACAATCAACTTTATTTTCTTGGTAATCATGGCTAACTTAAGATTTTTCTGGAAACAAACATTCTATTTATCTTGACGTATTATCAAATGTTCTTCATAAATATATTATTCTATGTTTTAATGTGATTCTGTTTTGATATGTAACATGGATGTGTTTTATTAATTAAGATGGGTAATCGAGTAGGGAGTGCTCTGAGGAATTGTTCGAGATGATACGGTCATCTTGTTTTTACTATCGCACCGCCCGCCACCGGAGTAGAGTTCATCCATACTACCTGGAGCCACTGCGTTCATCCACAGTGCGTTTCTCGAGGTATTTTTTGCCACGTACCATCCGGCTATGGAATGAGCTCCCCTCCACGGTGTTTCCCGAGTGCTATGACATGTTCTTCTTCAAACGAGGCTTGTGGAGAGTATTAAGCGGTAGGCAGCGGCTTGGCTCTGCCCCTGGCATTGCTGAAGTCCATGGGCGACGGTAACCACTCACCATCGTGTAAACATGTTTATTTATCTTAGTACATAAACGAGGTCATCGCCTGCTTGCTGTTGATGTTTCAAATACTTGTTAATTTCGAATTTCAAAATTTAATTCTATTTTCTTTATAAAGAGATACCAAATATGCCATACGTGCATAGGAAGTTCTAGAATACGTAATGACCGATAGTTATTGAAGTCAAGGATTACGTGTTAACTCTTGTTATTCCTGTTCGACAGGTTAAATACAAAACGAATTTCCACATACATTTCCCTTAGCGAACGTTGTTAAGTACTTAATTTATCGGCGAATTTATCGGCGAATTATTTACAATATTTTCTAATATATCAACGTTATCTATATTATCAGATACATTAAACGAAATTAAAATATCTGGATTGTTCTATTAGACTCATCATTCTATAATTAATTTTGTATTTTTTTAACAGATTTGTCTTTATATTTTTCTACATGAGAGGTATAAGGCGAATTTGCCTTTACTATCTCTATATATAAAAATGAATTGCTGTTCGTTAGTCTCGCTAAAACTCGAGAACGGCTGAACCGATTTGGCTAATTTTGGTCTTGAATTATTTATGGAAGTCCAGAGAAGGTTTAAAAGGTAAATATGAAAATGCTCGGAATTAAATAAAAATAACAATTTTGTTTTTCCTTTGATGTGTCCCCCATCGGTCTTCTATTTATCAATTGAGGCACTACGAAGTCTGCCGGGTCAGCTAGTATATAATACAAATGACATATTCTCAGACCGACTAACTTAATGGTGCAGTAATTCGTGCTCCTGATTTCTTGGCTGACGGTCGTGGGTTCAATTCACATAATATCTATATGTGTATCTATTTCATCGTATATAAGTATGTATATCAGTCTCTGATTCCCACAGTACACAGAAACCTAGTTTAGGGCCCAATGATCGTATGTGACTTGCGCCATGGTTATTATTATTATTAACGCGCAGAGGAAAAAAATTGCAAGGAAAATAAAATTTTTGGACATTATAGATAGTATATTTTAATATAAGATTAAAATCAAACAAGATTTGAAATTCTGATTTAAAAAAAAAAAAACGTAGGATCCTCATTGATTGATGCCTTTAGTGTTAAGATATTTTCATTTAAATCTTAGAACGGCGAAATACATACGTATGATAATATTACACTGAGAGTGTGTGTGATTTTATATATGCTTGTATATTAATAAAATAATTACGCTATGTATAAAATTTATTACGGCATGAAAATAAAGTCATCAAGTTCAAGTGTTATCAAAACATCGAAATCAAATTCAGACGAAGAGTTTGCATTATAGTTGTATCATTATTAATACACAATATATTGTGTGTTGTGATTGTTATTTTATATTACTGTAATTGAATAAATGTGGGAAAGAGTGACTAATAGTTTGTGACTTCAAAAAACGAATGAGGAGGCTCGCATTGGGCTGTGTTTTCACCTGTTAATATATCTTCAATGAATACATTACATTAGAATATATTAACATCTACATTCGATAACGATCTAGTGATAGGTATCTATCTCTATTGAAGACAATTTATTTTTCAGCAAGTCTTATTGATTTCATAAATTAAATTGTGTAAGAATAAGCAGGAAAGAAACAGTGTAAAGCCGCAAAATGATTATATAACAATTCGAGGTTAGTTTGGACAAAAAATTTATTAAATGCATAAATAATTATGTAGCTTCCGTATTAAGCAAATACATTATATTTACAGCTATTGTTTGACGTAGCATCATTTCAAACAGAGAATAAGAATTTTCTTATATTATTATCTATATATTAATACGTGAAGTCAAAACTTTGTATCCCTTTTTACAAAAATTGCGCGGACGGAGGAGTATGAAATTTTCCACATTTATAGAGAACATAGAGAAGAAGTGCACAATGCTAATATATTTTTTTAAATAATGCATAAAAGATACATTAAATCAATAAAGTAAGCATAACACACACTACATACCATGTATTTGACGCACACACGCATGCATACTATTTATTGTCAAACTTTTGTTCTTGACGTCTGTGGTCAAATTGAGAATAGATTAAATATTGTTTGTCTTTATTAATATTTTTTATAGAGTAGCCTTGGCTAAATTTGTGATTATAGAAGTATAAAATACAATCATAATAGTGTACAAACTACAATTCCAATTAATTATAGTCGAATTTCGAATACTGCAGGACCTCTAGTAAATATTAAAATAAATATAATATCCTTCAACAAATAAACAACGAAAACTAATGATTATGTAACTATATAATTATTGAGAGAATAATAGTTATCGTGCACGATAATCATTAAATCGGCTCTGTTTATACGTCTCTATCTTAACAGACGCGCTTACACCATATTTTGTCACTTTCAATCATGATTGAAACAGGCTCCCAACATAAAAGACAACACAGTATAATTATTGAAAGTTTTATTACGTTTATAAATAAAGCTATAGGTAAAGGTGCCACAATTTTGTTTGTCTGTTTAAGTGCAGTAAAAATCTGTTACGAATTAAATGAACTTTGAAATAAAGGATCTGAGAAATATTCAAATTTTACTCGCCATCAGTCGTAAGTATTTATGAGAAAACTCAGAATTGTGTATCCGTGATTTGAGAACATAAAACATTATCCTTACAACCGGTTAGCATTAAATACTGATTGCCAATATATATTTAACGAATCGAAAGGTGTGGTGTATGTATACACTTTATTGTAGGCTTAAGCCAGTTAATTTCAACTCGTTATGATTACCTTGAAGAAAAATTAAGTAGTACTTTATGATCAAGAGAATAAGATTGATTATTTAATATTATTTAATAAAAGTTACACCGTTTTACAATTTTCAATCGCGGGGTAAAACGTCGTTATTTTAAATAAATAAAAAATGAAGTACAGAATTATTAATAATTTACCCGAAATATTTTAGAGATTTACATTTAGGATTTTTTACATTTCATTCCGTGATAAAGGTGATACAAGTTAGTTAAACAAATAAAAGAATCATGTACAAAATTAATCCATCAAATTTATATAGAACATCACAAGTATCTTTCATAGTTTATTTCAATAAGTAAAAACCAGTTTTGCACACGGAACAAAATATTGAAGATTTGGAAAAAAAAATAGATTGAGCGGGCAATAAACTTTAAAGATCGTCATTTGGTATTTACGTTTTAAAAGGACGATATTTTTTTCAATTTAATGTTCACCTAACCGAAAATAAAAAACACTTACCGTACAGAGGTCCAACCATCAGCAAATATAGTGCTAAAATGCAAAATATTTGTGTTCTGCCTTGAAACGCGCGAGGCTTCAATGCGACCATCACTGTGTTTGCAACTAATTGACAGACCTCACGCAACATTTTCAATCTCTTGTTCTGCATCGTGTACCTAGTAATGCTACTAGCGCTTTCTTCGATTGGTAATACATCTTCGAGACGTATTAATCCGTACAAGAACGATAAAAAATACAGGACGAGTAACAATGAGAACACTCCATAGTAACCCAGAGCACGTAATAATATGCCGCTGAGGGCAGTGCCGGTCGGTGTCCCCAACGTGACGCATATCGTGACAAGCCCCAACCTAAACGTTCTGCTCTCGACCGTGGTTCTGTCTGCCATGAAACTGTACATGCCCATAAATATAATCACATAGCTTCCAGTAAACGCCGCGGGTAACGCTTCAATCAGCGCTGTCGCCGTCAGCGACAGCTCTTGGAAATAATACGTGGCGAACAGAAGTCCTGTATTTGAAAGTATCTCGCCGATGAAAGGGAATACAATACATATTTTTCTCTTTTTGTATTTATCACTCCAGGCTCCGACGAATATCACCATGATGGCGGGAATTATGGTTTGAAGAGGAAACTTCCAAGCGACGACTTTGGCGACTAATGATTGAACGTTGTTCACTTCTTCGTCGAGTCCTGTTGTGTTCCTTAATCTCAAACGGTCACAGATATCGTCGCCGTAATTAAAATTGACTCTGCAAGCCTTTTCCAGGTGCATACTTTGTACCGCCAGACTTGAAATAGACGTGCACATCATGTACATAAAAAGGCAGGGCTCTACTGTCGTTTCTCGAAGTACGTATTTTATTTGTTTCAAAATTATTTTCGATTTTTCTCTCCATGTTCCGCCGGAGGTTCCGGTGAGCAGTGTATTCGAATTGGCTAGCTCATTGACGCTAGAATTGTTTTCAGTGCTCGTCAACATGTTCGTGCCAGTGAAAGTAAGAGTTAGTAAAAGTAACATAAAACGTGATAAAGAATATTTACTTCACACACAACACTGCGTCTGCGGCGCCCGCGTCACCCGCACTTGACTATACGGTTAATCCGTGACTTTTCGACTGTCGTTTCTAAAAACTTGAGCAGTAAATGTCAGGAATTAAGCGCGATATGGGTGTGCGGCGGTGCATACGAGTCGCTCGCATCTCGACTGCTACGATAATACAGGTCTCACTATCGACGACACCACTTTTAATAAATATGTAACTAATTTATCTTCTTACACTTCGAGTTACGCATCAGCCAACATTGTTCTTCGGCGGACGTTCGTGTACTTCGTGTNAAAAACTTGAGCAGTAAATGTCAGGAATTAAGCGCGATATGGGTGTGCGGCGGTGCATACGAGTCGCTCGCATCTCGACTGCTACGATAATACAGGTCTCACTATCGACGACACCACTTTTAATAAATATGTAACTAATTTATCTTCTTACACTTCGAGTTACGCATCAGCCAACATTGTTCTTCGGCGGACGTTCGTGTACTTCGTGTAATGTTTTCGTCTTAAATGACAAATAGTTAGCACTTGTACAAACATTCGTACCGAATCGGAGTGCTTTGTTAAAAATGTTTGTTAACAAATCCTTTGTTATCAGGAATCATTATGTAGGATAAGAATGTCACGTCATTTCTCTTTATTTATTAATGTTATTGCACTCAATAAAGGAAAACAAACAAGTATCGTAAAAAATTTTGACCTTGGTAATAACCGCGATTTCATTTTCTTTAATAATTTTCTTAAACAAAATCAGAACTAGCCAAACGTCTTGCCGTGGGCTATCTATAGCAGACGGGGAATTTTTGGATTTTTGTAAACATAGGAAACTTTCTCCTTAAATATCAAAGCCTGTTTGACGCCCACACTAAAGACGAAATACGCTATACAATTGTGTTATCTCACATGTCATTGCATTATATCGTTGTCGTATTTTAAAACGAGTTGAAATAGAAGCTTTCAGCTTCTAAATCGAGGCGTTCCGTACATAAATATCTTTAAATTAATACGTGAAGCAAAAACTTTGTACCCCTTTCTACGAAAATTGGGCGGACGGAGGAGTATAAAGTTTCCTATTTATAGAGAATAAAGAGAAGGAGTGCAGAATGATAATATTTTTTAAAAAATATGCATTAATAATACATTAAATAAATAAATAAAACATTACACACACTTCCATGTATTCGACATACACACACATGCATACTATTATGTTTATTGTCAAACTTTTGTTATTGCTTATAGTCTATGGTCAAATTGAGAATAGGTTAATATTATTTATCTTTATATTTGTCTATAGTATAGTCTTGCCGAAATCTGTGATTAAAAAAGTATAATAAATTTTTGGCAATAGAACCACAATAATGTTCATCAAACTTATGATTTCAATTAATTATACTCGAAATTCGACTACTACGGGACCACTAGTTTTAAGAAACATTTGTTTAGTCCACATCGAGTTTTTGTGAGTTCACCCCAGGGTGCGATAAGGGACTCGATGGTGTTATCCCCTATCTATTGCTTCGGCAATAAAAACCGGATCTAGTTTTATCTCTCTCACGAATATATTAATTAAATGACACAAAATTAAGTATCTCCTAAAATGAAACCAAAATAAATCCATTTGTAGTAGTCCATAGGTATTTATTAAGCATTATAACAAAAATATGTACATGCATATTTTCCTTCGTTCCATTTTGTATTTAGTTTATAAAAGTACCGTTTACAAATTTGAAAATTTTGCGATACTTTACTTCAAAATAGTAGTAGTTAACGTCATACAAAATCACTGGATGCCCAAAAAATAAAGGCCCAGATGTTTACAAATTTCAACGCTTTGCATCACAGGGATTAAACAAACAAACTATCAGTCGTTTTAAAGCTATTGCGTAGATTTTATCGCGGGCTTTGAGCGCGGCGACTAAATCAAGAAATTCCGTAACGAAACTAACATGACACCCCCACTACGCCTACTATGTAGCTCGCGTTCAACACATTCACAAGTTGCGCTTGTGTAGTGTTTGTGAATAAGCGCGTGGCGTGACGTCACACTGCATGCGCATCATAAAAAGTCTGCCCATCTCTCTCTCGCGCGGTCTAGCTTATGAGTGTGTAGGGGACAGGTAATGTTTTGCTTTTATTAATGTTTAATATAGCGTGGTCTTGTTTTATTTTTGTTTTAATATTAAATTACCATTGTCTAATTATAGTTGCATAAGTTGATAAAAAATGCTATGCAATAGCTTTACCGCGGCAGTTCCCAAGTGCCACACGTTTTTTAAAAATATTTTTGTAGTATCGCTAGTCCCCTGTCATATTATAAACAGGCGGAAAGGGTCCTAATTCTAAACGTTTCCTTTGCTCGCCTTTACCTACAACAGGTAGAAGAAACAGTGGGGTTAGTTTTTATGTTCGTGTCTACGGTACTTACTATGTTACCGTTATGAGTCTCTGAGCCTTTGCGACGCACTCGCCTTCACAGGTACAATGCCGGAAATATACAGATAACAGAATTACTTAATTAAGGCATTATAATTTGCAAGCTATCTGTTATTGTTCTGAAAATTGTACGTGCTTATAATAATGAAACGAAAAGGCAGATTACGATAGAAGTTTTAATTTTTTTAGGAATGAAGGATTAATTAGTGCTCGGTAGGAGAGTTTGCAGGCATTAAAACTATGTAGCTAGAATAGCCAGGCTAACAGTGATTAGGGTAGGCAAAAAAAAAGACTTTAGAATTGAAACCTTCAAAGGTATTTTATGTCATTCTCTCGTAGTCTTCATCCTATAGATATATATTTGTCTCTTTTAGTGTCGCTTTTTCGTTTCCTCAAAATTCAAATAAGAAAAAGCTAAATTCAAAAATGTAATATTTTAAAGAGCACTTTGTTAATTTTTTCTGTGATGTTTATTGCTCATTTCGACGAGGCTACCTTGCTCTCACTAGTGTCATCCTTGTTTTATGATAATAAACTAGTTTGGCTGGCTAATAAAATTCAGTTTTAAATTTGTTTATCGTAAAATTTCTCAAATTTGTTTTATTAATTTCTTCCTGCTCCTACTGCTCGGTCATTTAGACTTCATCGAGGATCTCCCTACACTGTCGGTCGACTATCTTTCTCTATTGACATTAGTCACCGGTCTTGTTTATAATACGTATGAATTTTGATGATGTTTTCTAGCTAAGAATTGCTTTGGTTATGTTTTATATCAAGACGCTACGACTTAGTTTAATAGAAAAATTTTCAATAATGATTTTTGTTGTATAAAAATTCCAGACCGCTTGCTTACTAGCAATTAAAATAGAAACAAAATTTTTATTGCCTTCATTTTTATTTCTCAAATTTCACTTCACAAACAATTAGCAACATAGCCCGGGTTAGGTAGATGCCCACAGGAATTTCACTAATAGGAATGAAACCTGGGAAAGGCTGTTTATTTTTTCTAAAATTTCATTGCAGTCACAGTGAAATGTTATTTGTAATTACAAATTCTGATGTAGAGAGATTCTGAGAAAAATAAATATATTAAATCGACAAGTTTTTGAAGATTCAAATATATTGAAATTGTTTCAAAGTATAATTGCTCCGAAGAATACTCCAGGCACTTTAAATCAGTTCATGAATATTGATTCGAAGCGATCGAGTGCCTACATACATAATATTTTTGAAGTTCCAAAGATATGGAATCCTATAATATCACTATTTATTTATTTATTGCTTAGATGGGTGTACGAGCTCACAGCCCTCCTATTGTTAAGTGGTTACTGGAGCCCATAGACATCTACAATGAAAATTCTCCACCCACCTTGAGTTCTAAGGTTATAGTTACAACGGCTGCCGCGCCCTTCAAACCGAAACGCATTACTGCTTCACGGCAGAAATGGGCAGGGTGGTGGTACCCGTGTAGACTCACAAGATGCCCTAGCATCAGTAATGAAACATAACATGATGATATCTTCTATCAAAAACAAAGATGATACACTTGATCAAAAATACTTTTACATATCCTTAATAATATGTCTATTGAATACGTCCGCACCTATAATTTTCTCTGTAAAGTTGATATTTAATGCCTTCGATGAGGAATAAATGAGACTTAAAAAAAACTTAGCGACCATTAGAGGTAACTTATAAAATCCAATTAAGCTCCTTTTAATACGCACATTAAAATAGACAGGCGATCTTTTCAATGGCAAAGACATGCATTAAATGACTCTTATTTCGTGTTTATAAGTGCATTGTGTAATATAAGACTTATGTACTGACCTACCTTAGGTCACTGGAGTAGGTTTTAAAGACGTAATTTGTGGTAGGTTCTGTATTTGGTTCAACAATCAACGTTGCTAATGTTTAATTTAGATTTAAAAAAATATAGAGGTATGTAATCTGTAATCGCAATTAGATGAATCTATCTACCTAAGTTTGTATAGTTCTTTAATTTATTTATTATTTATTTATTACCTACTCTTATAAGCGGTAGGCAGCGGCTTGGCTCTGCCCCTGGCATTGCTGAAGTCCATGGGCGATGGTAACCACTCACCATCAGGCGGGCCGTATGCTCGTCTGCCTACAAAGGCAATAAAAAGAATAAAAAAAACTCTTGTAGGTAGACGAGCATACGGCGCACCCGATGGTGAGTGGTTACCGTCGCCCATGGACGCCAGCAATGCCAGGGCCAGAGCCAAGCCGCTGCCTATCATTAACTACTCTCCACAAGCCCCGTTTGGAGAAGGACAATAATTCATAGCGCTCGGGAAACACCGTAGAATGGAGCTCATTCCAAAGCTGGATGGTACGTCGCCAAAAATATCTTTGGAAACGCAGTGGTTCTAGGAAGTATGGATGAACTCTACTCGAGCGGTGGTGCCATGGTATAAACACCAATCACACACGAGCCTCACGTACACTCAAGATGACAAAAATATAAGAGAAGACTTCTTTTTTATGTCCACCTTATCCCACTAGGTAGGGTCGGCACAGTGAATTTTTCTATTCTCTTCTATTAGCCGTCATCTTAACACCCACTCCTCTCTCTCTCATATCGTCATTCACGCACTCCATCCATGTCTTCTTAGGTCGACCCCTTCCCCCTCAACCTTGCACTACGAAGAGAAGACTACGATAAAATAAATCGAGACCAAAAACATTTAAGTATGTTTTTTTTATTGCTTAGTTCGGTGAAAGAGCTGACTGCCCACCTGGTGGTTACTGGAGCCTATAGACATCTACAACGTAAATGCGCCACCCACCTTGGGATATAAGTTCTAAGGTCTCAAGTATAGTTACAACGGCTGCCCCACCCTTCAAACCGAAACGCATTACTGCTTCACGGCAGAAATAGGCAGGGTGGTGGTACCTACCCGCGCGGACTCACAAGAGGTCCTACTACCAGTAATTACGCAAATTATAATTTTGCGGGTTTGATATTTATTACACGATGTTATTCCTTCACCGTGGAAGTCAATCGTGAACATTTGTTAAGTACGTATTTCATTAGAAAAATTGGTACCCGCCTGAGATTCGAACACCGGTGCATCGCTCAACGCGAATGCAACGGACGTCTTAACCTTTAAGCCACGACGACTTCATTGTTCATCCATGTTATAACTAATTATCGATTTATAATCGAATCTGGACTCAGTGATGCAGTAATAGTCAAGATCAGTGATAACTAGATTACAATGCGACCGAAATAGCTCGAATTAATAGATTGGTTGAAATTAATTTAGAATAATCGTTATGTATTAAGTATCGATTTAATCCTTAGTCGAATACATTTAAGACTTCAACCTATCTATATGTACAGGTAATTAAGACAGGTAGGCAGTGTTAATTTATTTAATAAACATCAGCAAACCAAAGGCAAACCCATGCCCGCTGCCGATAATTGAGAAATCTTTGGAAGCCCCGTTTGAGGAAGGATTAAACCGGTATCCATTTATCTTACTGAATTTAACACTAGTAATATTTACTGAACACAATTCGTCTTCTCGCATTAAAACTGTATAATTTCAAAACTTAGTATTATAATATTGCAGGAGAGTGTTTTAAAGGTTTAACATGTGATATTTTTAATATTAATCATCTTTGCAACATTTTTTATTTTTATTTTTAACAGTTACATTATCTGTTAAAGTAAGATAAAATTATGTATTAATTTTGTTAATGGTAGTCAAAACAGGTAAACTAAAAAAAAAAACTAAAACTAAACTACGCTCTTTTGACAGTATTTATGAGAAAAATACTGGTGATAACAAATGATTCCGCATAATATTAAAGCAATTTCGAATATTTTTGGAAATTGTACACTTTTAAAGCGAAAAGACGAATTTTACTTTTCGGGTGATGCTATCGTCTGATATTCCTGGGTCTTGGCATAATTTTCGCAATAGAGTAATAATTTTGTATCTAGAGTTTTCATTACAACTAGACAAAGAGAAAACAAATAAGTAGGTATCATTTCGCCCCTTGTTTGTCATTCGGTTGGTCATTTTTTTCGTTAAGTTTAGTAGCTTTAGTGTTATGAATAAGCACTTGGATATTTTTTTTCCCAATATGTCGAGAACAAAGCAAATGAAAAAACGTAAAATGTAGGTGAATCAAGCTTGAGTTCTCAATGATTATGGTCGAATTATAAGAACTTATATCTTTTTTATTTTTTATTATTGCTTAGATGCATGGACGAGCTCATAGCCCACCTGGTGTTAAATGGTTACTGGAGCCCACTCAAGGTGGGTGGCGCATTTACGTCGTAGATATCTATGGGCTCCAGTAACCACTTAACACCAGGTGTGCTGTAAGCGGGTCCATCCATCTAAGCAATTAAAAAAAATCGATTATTCCGGCGAATACAATCTTAAATTCATATTGATGATCTAAGCAACAACAACTCTAGTCAAACAAAGCAGGCGTCAATGAACTTTCAATGTTATGTACATAAAATATGTTTATTACCAAAAACAATTATAAAATTAACATATTTTCTTACAAATACATATAAACTGTAATTCGTCTAAAATAAGACTTACAAACTGTATTCGTTATTCTTTTACTCATATGTGCGATTAGTTAATTTTAGTTTTATAGGTGTACACGACCCGGTCTGTATGGCTGTTTCCGAGTCGTGTAATAATATTTTCTGCTGTCTGTTTGTGCGCTGGTAGAAGACGGCTGTTTCTTTCGATGGGTATCGGCTTCTGTAGCGNTATAAACTGTAATTCGTCTAAAATAAGACTTACAAACTGTATTCGTTATTCTTTTACTCATATGTGCGATTAGTTAATTTTAGTTTTATAGGTGTACACGACCCGGTCTGTATGGCTGTTTCCGAGTCGTGTAATAATATTTTCTGCTGTCTGTTTGTGCGCTGGTAGAAGACGGCTGTTTCTTTCGATGGGTATCGGCTTCTGTAGCGAGGTTTCACAGGTAACTGTCTGGTTCACTGGTAGCTGATTCACTGGTGGTTTTCTGATAACTGTACTATCGGAGAACTGCTGGTAACTGTTTCTGTCTTGCTGATGTTTCTTTGTCAGAGAGCTTCTGAGAACTGTTTCTGTCTTGATGATCTGCTGAGAACTGTTTCTATCTTGCTGATGGTTCTTTGTCGAAGATTCAATGGGAACTGTTTCTATCTTGCTGATTCTATGTCGGAGATTCGCTGAGAACTGTTTCTGTCTTGATGATCTGCTGAGAACTGTTTCTATCTTGCTGATGGTTCTTTGTCGAAGATTCACTGGGAACTGTTTCTGTCTTGATGATCTGCTGAGAACTGTGTTTTGCCTGTAAATGGCCATCCTTTTATATTTATTTCAGTACCCCATCTCAAATAGCATGCGCACTCTCTTTCTTTAAATGGGCGGACTTCGAACAGCTGCTATGCAACTTGCATACGCCCCGTCATGACGTATGCAAGCATAGTTCGCTCACACGGCCCGCACCAGCTTGAGACCCCTTCAGGTTATCCAATCCTGATTCTGCAGGATAACCGTCGGAGCACCATGGTTCCTGAGGAACGTGGATCTCCACGATGACCTGGAGCTCGACTCGGTTAGTAAGTATCTACAGTCGGCATCGCTGCGTCACTTTGAGAAGGCGGCACGACACGAGAACCTTCTTGTCGTGGCCGCTGGAAACTACATACCCGACCCTGTAGACCGAATGGTAAACCGTCGACATCGCCCAAAGCACGTCATTTCGGATCCTCCTGATCCATTAACGGTGCCTTTAGGCACCACAAGCACCGGTCACCGTCCTCGTCGAACCTGTCGCTTGCGAGGAAGGGCTCGACAAGCGAATTAACCCATAGACACAGCCCACTGATTTTCTCGCGGGATCTTTTCAGTGGGTCGCGTTTCCGATCCGGCGGTAGATTCTGCGAAGCACTGCTCTTGGTAGGGTCAGTGTTAGGAACTCTCCAGTTTGAGCCCCGTGAGCTCACCTACACACGTTAGGGTGAAGCTGAAATAGCCTCTCAAGGCTATCAGCATAAGTAGGAAAAAAAAAGCTGCTATTTTGTGTCCTCTTCTATCGCATGGGATAGTTGGTTGGGATCTCTCACTCGCACATATTCACTCGGAGCAATATTTCACTTTTCTAAATTCGACAACCGCAATTCGGGATTGATTTTTCGCAGGCAACCTTATACCACCGTGTTCATTATAAAATGATCTTTATTTTCATTTAATTTTCATTCAATAATCAGACCGTTGCAAAATGCTAGTATCGATTTCCCTCTTTATACCTGGCAACCTGTGGGTTGTGACCGGAAAAAAATAGGCATCTTAACGTTTGCATATCCTATGGGCTTTTTTTTTTTTGGTCAGGAGGAAATCGCCGGACTTCCGCCCTCCCCTGGGGATGGAGGGCGGGGCATGTCGGAGTCGAACTGACTAAAACCTCCTGTCGCTCAACAACCCGCGTCCAAACCTCGCATGAGACAGAACCCATGAAAAGGCAAAGGGGGGAAAGTGAAGCGTTTAGTGCGGAGCACATGTCTCCCATCTCCCTCCCCCTCGGGATGCCGGACCAGCGGTCGTCGGCGCCACGACCACCAGCCCTCTCGGTCGGCAGGCTATCCGGAGCCCGCCTAGATGGCGCCGGTTAGAATGGGTTATCCTACGGAATACCCCGCTGGGTCAGAACCAGCGTGGGTCGAGGATAGCCNTTTCAGACTTCCTCTAACATATTCATTCCGTATTCTATCCATTCTCGTTACTCCACACATCCATCGCAACATTCGCATCTCTGTTGCATGCAATCACCTTTCATCCGCCACTTTACTGGTCTAACAAGCTGATCCATACAAGACGGCAGGCAGGGGTTTCCACCCAAATATAATATTTCTTAGAAATAGTGTATATGACTAAAAAAACATTTGCCGGGTCAGCTAGTAATATATGAAATATTCTGTATTTCTCAACTTTAACCTTCTTATCTCCCAAAAACATACGAGTGTTATGTTTCGGATGCGTAGTTGACCTAAAATTGTTTTTTTTTTTATATTAAAGATAAATAAATTTCAACGTTGATAGGCCTGTAACAAAATAAATGGAAATTTTAGCTTAAAAAGCAGAATTATACATACGTACATATATCCCACACCGTGTATATCTAACTGGTGTTTTCGATAATGAACCCGTAGTGATCTTAAAATTCTCACTAAGCTTCGTGAATATGCAGTAAAAAATAATCCAAAAGAAATGGAACATTCTAATAATAACATCAAAATAAGAAGTCAAGTTCACCAACCAACCATCATCATCATCATCATCGTCTTCAGCCTTTATCTGCCCACTGCTGGACATAGGCCTTCCCCAATGCCTTCCTTTTTTTTCGTTTTAACCATACGAAGAAACAATAGATGTATATTTTGTAGTTTCGGTAGGCAATGGCTTGGTCTACTCCTGGCATTGCTGACGTTTAAGAGCGGCAGTAACCATTTACTATCAGGTGGGCCGTATGCTCGCTTGCCTATATGGGTAATGTAATAAATTAAAAAAAGATGTGTGTTGTCGTGGGACACCGGATAGGAACGAAGTTCCTTATTATAAAAATATTAATTTTAAGTTCTATTCGAGGTATGAAGAAAATAAAACTGGAGGTTTCGCAACAACCCACGGTCATTCGGTAACGTGTGAACTTATTGTGGTACACTTCATTGACGGTAGTTTGTTTGCATTAGAGTTCGTGTATTGCGTAAACGAACGCTCTGAGATCGTGGTCAATGAATGATAAAAAAATATGTTATTTATTGTACCTTATTACAAAGTTAAGTCATACACTGTGTGCATTACTAATTTGTACGTTATTACAAAGTTAGGTCATACACTGTGTGCATTGCTAATAAAAATTACGGATGTTTTTTCCCGGTTAGAGTACCCCTCCGCATCGTCTCACAAGGAACTTCGTTCCAAAAGTTTGTAATATGTCAAAAAAAATTTCTTTCATCAACCAATGTCTGATGTTTTTCGTTTTAAGCAACCTCAATTTTGAGATTTCTCCAAAAGGAAATACATAAACGTATTTCAAGACCATTTTTATGCTGTTAGATATTCTACCTGCAAAATATTATATACCTTAAAAATATCTAAATTTTTATACTAAGCTCGTGAATTTTCGTCTCGTTACACTGTTTTCCTAAATGTATGAAATGACTAAAAATTTACAACTCAAATAAAATATTCTCGTGTAAAACAAAATCATAATTATACATTTTGATTATACAATTAATGGATTAAGGTGTTGTTATTTGATTATCGTGGGCATGCATTTCCTTCAGTTCTGGGTTTTGGACAACGTCACGCTCCTGTTTTTTGTTGATTTTGTAGAGGGTTCTGGAAGAAAATTGAGAATAATTATTACATCAATCAAACTATGCATAGGCTGGTATAGCATTCCTTATTATTACAGACCTCAAGTGAATAATATTAGAGCGTCGATTGACTAATACGATCGCCTAACGTCAGGTAATGTGAGATTTACCGTTAACGGCCATCAAATTTGGCACAATAGAACCCCAGCTAACTTCATTTTAGATTAGGAGCTCAATACAAATTCAAACAAATTCAAGCCGTCTGGTGTAGTGGTAAGTGACATGGTCACTACACAAGGGGGTCGCGGGTTCGAATCCCGCCAAGGGAAGATATTTGTATGATAAATATAAATGTCTTTTCCAGGGTTATGGATGTATATTAAATATGTGTATAATAAAAATCTTATATTTATTTCCGTTATCTGGTACCTGTAACACAAGTTCTTTACGAACTTATCACGGGACCAGTTAACGTGGCGTGACTGTTAGTAAATATTTATTTATTTACTTCCTTTAAATTGCACACTGTAAGACTGTTCATGATTTGGGGGGAAATTTTATTCATATTATATTATATTTTATCAATATATATATTGCTGAAGCTGGGAAGAGGAAGCTCATAAGCAATTTGGTACTTAGTGATTACTGAAGACCGACATCAAGCATGGTGAAACCACTCACGTTGAGATACGAGGTCACAGTCTCAACCATATAGCAGTCATTCCACTCTTCAACTTGGAACTTGAAGGTTTTTTTTTTTTGTACTTTTATTTTTATTTCTTTTTATTGCTTAGATTAGTGGACGAGCTCACAGCCCACCTGGTGTTAAGTGGGTACTGGAGCCCATAGACATCTACGACGTAAATGCGCCACGCACCTTGAGATACAAGTTCTAAGATCTCAGTATAGTTACAACGGCTGCCCCACCCTTCAAACCGAAACGCATTACTGCTTCACGGCAGAAATAGGCAGGGTGGTGGTACCTATCCGCGCGGACTCACAAGAGGTCCTACCACCAGTAAGAAGGTATAATTGCTTTGTCGCCTAAACAGATAGGATGGTGCCAGCCACGTGAGCTATTACGTAAAAAGTGATGAAATAATTCCATAAACTCACCCGAATAGAAAGAAAGCTGGGACTGTCATTGCTGCGCCCAAAAAGTAAACTGCACCTGGTAGTGTGGTCACCGTGTTAGTAAAAAGCTTGCTGTATATAGGCGTGTAAATGATCAGTACAAGAGACTCGGCTAATCCAAGGAGGGAGCAGATTTTACCTGAAAATGAGTTGCATTATTTTTTTATCTATACTAATATTATAAAGCTGAAGAGTTTGTTTGTTTGAACGCGCTAATCTCAGGAACTACTGGTCCGATTTGAAAAATTCTTTCAGTGTTAGGCCATTTGTTGAGGAAGGCTATATAACATCACGCTAAGACTAATATAAGTGGAGCACCAACAAAGAATGTTTCAAAATTGTTTTTTTCCCTTTTGAGAGCTTCCGCTGCGTGCGCTGCAGAAACGGTTAAAGTTTCGCTAAAATAATGTATGACATAATTGTTCCCCTTTAAAAGATCTAAAAAAAAGTTCACAATAGCATATGTCTATATGTTAAGGTTGGCTCACTATAACGTTTTTTATGCTAACCAAATTTGTTCTAAAATAAAGCCTTATTTGTGTACTACTTTCCACGCGGACGAAGTTGCGGGCAAAAGCTATAAAGTTCCCGTTGCCTAAGCCGTCATGAGTCTAGTTTTAGACTACATTAATAGACAATCAAAATTGAATTTACGCTTTCACGTCTCAAAATATGAAGTAGCTTTTAAGTTTCCGACGACCGAAGTTTAATAGTGCGTTAGCAGCCGCTAATCCCGCGGCCTCTTGTAATAATAACAATCGTTCGTGACACCATTCGACTGGATCAATAAAAACTTATTTTGCTTACCATAATTTGTACTAGAAAATAGTCTAAAATATGTTGTATTGAAGTTCGCAGTTCATTCGTATCGACCGCAAATACGTCTTAGATCATTCAACAAAAAATTGCAGCATTCTTCGAAGATGAACAACGTAATCGCGTTGGTGATTTAAGTATCGTGTTTTTCTATATACTTTTTTTTGTAAAATACGCCTTGTTATGTTAGAAATACTGGTATTAATCAATTATCTTTTACGTTTCCTAGAACGGCTGATAATTGTATTTGTAAAATCCACAGTTTAAATGTTTTTTCACAATTAATAACATAAATATTCATAATCATCAAATCACACAAATATTCAAGTTTAATTTATACAGTTAAACTAAAATCAATGAAAATTATAAAGTATTTTATGTTTTTATCTAATCGCTTAGATGTACCATTTCAGATAACATTAAAAAGTTTAAGGTTCCATCCTGAGATAGGATGAAATTTACATACCTCAACAAAAACCATTCCTCTATGTACTGGCTTACGCAACAATGTTTTTTTTTAACACAACAGTATCATTATCTCATAAGGCACTCTCAAGTGGTATCTATAAAAACGGATCTGCCGTTGATTAAACTTAAACTCAACGACATTGACCTTACCTACTTTATCCGGGTCCACGACTTTAGTACCCAACGACCTTGTTGCCGTCACCCCGGTTGTTCCAAATAAATTAAAAACTGGACCGGAGAATAACCAAGCCTTTGTCGGTGCTAAGGCGTAAACGATACTGGAGACAGTCTGGCATGTCGCCGCTATGATTCCTAATAAGGCGTCGTGCATTTTCAAGTGCTTACTAAAGAGTGTCACAGCCAATAAAGTCCCTGGAAATAAATTTTCATTTCGATTTATTTAAACATTATTATTGGTAAAGCATTATTGTATTATGTAGGTATTGTAATTCGGTAGGCAGCGGCTTGGCTCTGCCCCTGGTATTGCTGAAGTCCATGGGCGACGGTAACCACTCACCATCAGGTGGGCTGTGCGCTCGTCTGCCTACAAGGGCAATGAAAAAAAGTATGATCGATCGGAAGTAAATGAAAAAGATTATAGACGTGAAGCCGCGATTTAACACGAAGCTTGCTGACGAAGGTACCCCGTGTACAATTGGCCGCGAAGATTCCACACTACGTTCCACAAAGGACTTTGGTAAAACACTCCCTCACACACTCCCCCACAGGACCTCTTGTGAGTCCACACGGGTAGGTATCACCGCCCTGCCTATTTCTGCCTTGATGCAGTAATGCGTTTCGGTTTGAAGGATGGGTGGGAAGGCAGCCGTTGTAACCATACTGAGACCTTAGAACTTATATCTCAAGGTGGGTGGTGCATTTACGTTGTAGAAGTCCATGGGCTCCAGTAACCACTTAACATCAGGTGGGCTATGAGCTCATCCACCCATCTAGGCAATAAAAAATAAAAAAAATAAAAAACATGGCATATTCAGAGGATTCAAATCAGCTTCCATGGCATCATGGTCATGATGGGTTATTACGTAAATGCACCATATTCATCACTGCTGTGCATTTTTTAAGGATTGATGCAGCGATAATTTTGCGCGCCTAGAACTATATTATAAAGGAATTAACTAGTTTTTTGTTTTGCATTGCACCATTCTTATTATATTTTTGTATAGCTTTCAAAGATATGTCTCTGATTATCAGTAAAAGTTTAGCAAAGTTTTTGCTGCACTAGGATATCTTAGTCTTCGTTTGAAGAAGGACTCAGCACTGTACTTATATTAATTACGTTTAGTTGTTGTAATTTTATTAGTTTACTAGCTGTATCCGTCCGCTTCGCTGGGCATTTAAAATTAACATTATTATTTCTCACCTCCACAAATATTCTCATCATTAACGCCCCCGCAACTAGTGTAGGGAGTCCGAAACTCATATAAATATGAGCCTATCCATTTAGTACATGTATTTTCTACATGGATACCAAGTTTCAAGTCAATCGGATGCATGGCTCAGTAGTTATAACGGAACATCCGTAAAAACCACTGTAGATTTATATATTAGTATAGATTATATACCTGCCGTTCCCATCAGTGTAGAGTACGTAATGAACAAACTCAAGTCAACGACGTTCATGCTGAATTTGTTCAATGCGTATAACGTGAGTACGGAGAGTTCACCTGAAAAATAAATTCATACATGGTTACCATAAAGCATACTTACACAGATTTCGTATAACACAAGACCCTTTTGGTCCCTGCGATTCAAACACCATACAAAAGATGGAACACTTATTATATCATTGTCCAAAATATTTTAATACAATCTGAATTCTGTCTGAATTCTGGTCTGAATTTGAGACTCTATGTCGAATAAATAACATAGACTTTCAAGATTGCAATGAAATCATAAAAAAAGAGGAAACATTGAATAAATTTATGATACATTTAAATGCCTCAAAAAATTTAATAACACTTAAATATAATTTAATGGACTGTGTTTTACATTTCTATTTACACTTTTACAAAACATTATATTAACCATTTACAAATTTACATGACATCTTAGTTGCTTTCATTTACATATAAAGTTATATATTATATTTATATACTGTCTACTCAAAACCACCTTATCATATATTATTTTACCTCTCATTATAATAATTATATTCAAATATTTAAATATCTATGCATCTTGTTAAGTTTCGAAGTAGTCAATAGCGTCGAAATTTAATAAAAGAATCTATTAGCTTTTAAAAATAAACAATACTTTAGTCTAACACGCCTAAGAGTTTATCAGCTAGATCTTCGTGACTGAATGTTGATTAGATGATTTAAATTTCTGACGCTACTGCTTTGTCTACTTTTAGGGTATCCTTCGAACTTTTAGTCGAGGTATTGGTAGCTCAGTATGTTGCGAGTCCGCACATGTCCGTACCTTCATCATGCCTGTATCTGCGGCGAGACATGTATGTATAGTTATACATTTGAAAATAAATGACAGCTGTTATACAAATGCAATCCAGACCTAAATCCCAAGTCTTTTTTTTATTGTTTAGATGGGTGGACAAGCTCACAGCCCACCCGGTGTTAAGTGGTTACTGGAGCCCATAGACATCTACAACATAAATGCGCCACCCACCTTGAGATATGAGTTCTAAGGTCTCAGTATAGTTATAATGGCTACCCCACCCTTCAAAACGAAACGCATTACTGCTTCACTGCAGAAATAGGCAGGGTGGTGGACTCACAAGAAGTCCTACCGCCAGTAATTACGCAAATTATAATTTTGCGGGTTTAATTTTTATTACACGATGTTATTCCTTTACCGTGGAAGTCAATCGTGAACATTTGTTAAGTACGTATTTCTTTAGAAAAATTGGTACCCGCCTGCGGGATTCGTACACCGTTACATCGCTTGATACTAATGCACCGGACGTCTTATCCTTTAGGCCACGACGACTTCAAAACTTAAGACGTGTTAATGTAGTCTTATCTTAACTTAGTATTAGCGCTATGCCTAAAAAAATCTGTTAATTTAAGGTAGACGGTAATATTGTCTGCCGATTTTAGCCATTAAAAACAAACTAGGGGTCCCGCAGTAGTCGAAATTCGACTATAATTAATTGGAATTGTAAGTTTGTACACTGTTATGGTTGTATTTTATACTTCTTTAATCACAAATTTCGCCAAGACTATACTATAAAAAATATTAACAAAGACAAACAATATTTAATCTTTTCTCAATTTGACAACAGACGTCAAGAACAAAAGTTTGACAATAAATAAATAGTATGCATGTGTGTGTGCATCAAATACATGGTATGTAGTGTGTGTAATGTTTTCTTTATTGATTTAATGTATCTTTTATGCATTATTTAGAAAAAAGATTAGCATTGTACACTTCTTCTCTATATTCTCTATAAGTGTGGAAAATTTCATACTCCTCCGTCCGCGCAATTTTCGTAAAAAGGGATACAAAGTTTTTGCTTCACGCATTAATATATAGATGTAAGGATATTAAATAATTTTAATTAGTTCATGTTTTTGTCTGACTAGAATGGTTCACTAATGAGATATTCATTTACATAATATTAGATCATAATCACTGAGACATCGAGAATTAGAGTAGTTTTTTGTTTAAATAATAAGTAAATAAATATATATTTACTAACAATCACGCCACGTTAACTGGTCCCGTGCTAAGTTCGTAAAGAACTTGTGTTACAGGTACCAGATAACGGAAGTAAATGTAAGATTTTTATTATATACATACATAATATATATTTAACATACATCCATAACCCTGGAAAAGACATTTTATATCTATCATACAAATATCTTCCCTTGGCGAGATTCGAACCCGCGACCCCCTTGTGTAGTGACCATTTACTACTACACCAGACGGCCGTTATTATATACATTTTTATAAGCATTGTCTAATCTTTTAAAGGTGAACTTATTTTTTTACTGATTGGTAATACAAAATATCTGTTGTCAAAAAGAGGAAAAGAGAGAAACGTTTCTGATTTATTTTGTCTTTGCCTATTTATAAATTCATTAATTACATCGTACTGTTTAAGTGCGTTAATCAAATCAAAGGTCAGAGGAACATATACGATAACATTCTGAACTGCTCAAAATATTTGGCCGTCTGACCTCACAACAACTACAACTTCTCCTTTCTTTACACGTTATAACCTTAACTTACTGAAGGCAAATTCGCAGCGTACTCTCGCCCAAGCGTCCGATCCTCCCGAGGTCAAAACATGGGGGGTAAGCAAATTGGCCCCAGCCCAGACCCAAATTTTATTATATAATTTTTTTATTTACATTAAACTAAACCGCAAGCATAATTAAAATTGTTTTTATGATTTTTGTCGAGTTTTTACTGTCATTATAATAAATTGTATATTAAATTGTAGTATGCTTATTTATGCAAACAAAGTCATATGTAGTCTATATTTAACATTATGTGTATTCTATAATACTGAGATGTTATTTTAAGGAAGATTTTTGTTTCGAGTTTGTTATTATTTTTGTTTTGTTGTTGTTTGTTATTCTTTTGTTAATGCACCTACCATGCATTATCTCTGCACCACCCTATGGTCGACTGGAAGAGAATGTCCATGGCATTAAGTCCGCCTGTGTACAAGTTTTGTTTTGTGCATAAAGTATAAATAAATAAATAAATATTTCCGACGCTTCCTTCTTTCATATACTTTACAGTTTTTGTGGTCACGGATGAACACAAAGTAATTTTAATTACGTCTACAACGAAAATCTGAAGAAAATACTATACGAGCGCTTTGATTATTTAAGAAAATATAGCAGTAGCCGAAACGTCCGCCTTTATAGTCTATAGGTATTATGAGTGTTCTATGGAAATGATCTCAAACACCACGGTAGAGTTTTCAATTCTACATATTACTTAAGACGTACTCTTCGGTTCTAGAATAGTGTAACTGGAACTAAGATTTTCATAAGGATGCGATGAATCATAAAAGGGGATTGCCCACTCTCCATAGTGTGCTAGGCCCAAGATGGACATCAAATATTACTATAAAAATGTACTGATTCAAATTCTTAAATGTATTGGATATCTAAAAAATATATTGAAATTGACGCCACTATTATAAAAAATATAATAAAAATAAAAAATCGTTTTGAGATTAATTTTCTATATAAATAAGTGTCGGATTGTGAGATACTTCAAGAACTTTTCTTTTCTTAATGTTTAAGATGTTCCTAATGTATTTTTATCCAATAGGGTATAAAAACACAATTAATTCTTTAAATATCTATATTTTCTTCATCTTCATACACAATTAGTATCATCTAAAAATAGCAAAGGAGAGCATAATATACACGGTTTTAAATCTCGGTCAGGGTAAAACCACAATTCACACAATGTTTTTTAGTCGTAGTATGAAACCTTATTGATAAAAGTAAAATACATCGAAGAAAAATCAAAACACATCCATTTTGTACGCAAGCACAACACCACAAGCAGCAAGCGAAGTGTCAGTCAGTCAGATTAAATTCAGTGTTGTCAGTATAAAGAAAAATAATTACATGAAATTCATATATCGATAATTTTTTTAAATAACCGATAATTGATTTATATATTAATCTTTTTTTTACGAGTACACATTATTTTTTATGTTTTTGTTTTAGTTGCACATATTTAAATAACAATACTAGTAAAGTTTTTTTTATTGCTTAGATGGGTGGGCGAGCTCACAGCCACCCTGGTGTTGCTAAGTGGTTACTCGAGCCCACATACATCTACAACGTAAATGCGCCACCCACCTTGAGATATAAGTTCTAAGGTCTCAAGTATAGTTACAAGTTAAAGTCCAATGGGTATGTCTTCGATGTTATTTTATGTGCATAAAATCCATTAAAATCGTTTGATTAATGATAATACTTAAAATGATTTATTTATATGTTTTATTTATATACTCAAAATATTTACTTCATACGTAAAAGGATTTGAAGCTGGCAATATTTTTCCCGCAAAAATAAAAATCCTTGTTTTTTCAATAGAGTTACTTTTTTTAAACTACTTATTGTAAACTATAGTGGCGCTTATTTGCAAGAAAGTAAATGCATATTTATTTATGACAAAATTAATGCATTAAGTATTTTTTCTATAATCTATTGTCCGCTTTGGGCCTAAAATGGGCCATCCCCTTTACGTCTTTACTTACGTCTGGTTTTCGGTTTTGATAACGGGTTTTCCGTTCAACTCAAACTTTTTTTTTACTCATTCAGCCGACGCGAAGTAAACAGTACATATATATCACAACACTACTGCATGAAATTATTATATTACTGGTGGTAGGGCCTCTTGTGAGTCCGCACGGGTAGGTACCACCACCCTGCCTATTTCTGCCGTGAAGCAGTAATGCGTTTCGGTTTGAAGGGTGGGGCAGCCGTTGTAACTATACTTGAGCCCTTACAACTTATATCTCAAGGTGGGTGGCGCATTTACATTGTAGATGTCTATGGGCTCCAGTAACCACTTAACATCAGGTGGGCTGTGAGCTCGTCCACTCATCTAACTAATAAATAAATAAAAAATAAGTATGACGCGGATACTTACCTGTGCGGATTTACCATACACCCTACGACGAGTAATTGTCGATCGTCGGTCGCAGTACTGTACTATACTCGAAGAATGGATAACTATCCGGTTAATTAATTAATCGCCTTCCACGACAAGAGTTAAGGTGGAGCTATTCTAAGCCTATATTCTTATATATTACTAGCGACCCGCCCTCATTTAAACATTTAAACATAGACATTAAAACACACATGAAACCAAAAAAAAAAGATAAAAAAAAAAAAGTAGCCTATGTTCATCAGGGACAATGTCGGCTTCTAATGGAAAAAAAATTTTTCAAATCGGTCCAGTAGTTTCGGAGCCTATTCGAAACAAACAAACAAACAAATCTTTCCTCTTTATAATATTATATTAGTATAGATATTAGTATAGATTAGTATAGATAAGTGTCCAAGACAATTTTCGACCTGTAAAAGGTATGTATCGAGAATAGCTGAGGCTATTCATGGAAATACTCATATCAAATTATGTAAAAGGTATCGAGAATTGAGGAGATAGTCATTTCTTATGCAAAATGTAAAAAGGGTAGTAGATATTGGTCACGGGTCAGATGGAACTCGTTTGCCTATATCGGCAAAAAAGATTGCACAAACAAATTACAAGTTCAACCCTTTTTTTCTTCTAAAATAACTATATTTCCAATAAAAATATTTATATTGAAGACAAAGAAATAGGAACGAAGCCCATTGGATAAGAGAAAAATCATAAATGTTATTTTGTATGCGATCGGAAAATGTTATATGCTTTTAGAAAATAGCGCCAACATTATGCGGTAAAAACTTGTTTGGTTGTAAAACTCGACAGTTGCAAAATACTATGACTATACTATTGACCGAACCGGTAGTAGTAGATTGATAAACTGGGAATGCATACCCAGTACTCATCTATACATACAAATAAAATTTATTTATTATAAAAAAAAGAACACAATATTCCTAACCTAAAAGTACATGTTATTATCCGCAACATGCTTCGTCAGATAAAATTGGTGTGTCTGTTTGTAATATTGAAATAACCGCTTTTTACAACATGCATATGAATATATATACGGTACATACACCAAAATAACATTTTTTACAATTTTTGTCTGTCTGTCTGTTTGTTCCGGCTAATCTCTGGAACGGCTGGACCGATTTTGATGAGACTTTCACTAATAGGTAGCTGATGATATAATGAGTAACTTAGGCTATTTTTTTAGACTAGCTTTGCCCCGCGGCGTCGCCCGCAGTTATTGTCGTACCGCGCACAACATGGCGGGACTCGCCTATCAATAGTAAAATTTATTTTTCCGGAGCAAAGCGAGGGCGGGTCACCAGTTGAAAATAAAACTGAAATTAATCATCGTTTGTTACGAATTCCAATCGAATCGTTAAAAGCCAAGAAAGTTCAAACAAAACAAAAATTATCACTTTGCTATAAATCCACAGTGCCCCGAGCCCCAGGTAATAATTGTCATAAAGCTATTTTAATTTATTATGCATCATCAATGCAAAATATAAAAAAGTAATTTATACGATTTAGTTTGAATTAGAATGGACATTGGAATTTTTTGGATGCGGTTCGCAAATATGTATAAAACTAGAAAAACAACTCTATAAAATCTTCCTAGAGTCAAAGAGTCTTTGTTGATGAAGAATCAAACGAAGTTCTAAATCACAATTTTGACATTTAATTACATATTGTAGGTTACAATTAGTTTCCACTGCTCGGAAAAAGCGAGTTATACCCTTTTTTATTTCCTTTGATTAGCGGCTCAATGGTCATTAGTTGATGATTGGATGGATCTAACAAACATTAGATACAAGTCTCATTTTTATTATAATAATGGCTCTCTCCATCGTCCAAGTGGAATCCGTACCTGCTTTGCGGCAATAGATTTTATTTCAACACATTTGGCGCTTCAAACTAAGACTCACGATATATTTGCACCTAATGAAACTATAGATTGGGTAGACCAAATTATATTTTGAGAAATAGACCCATAACTCTAGTGACTCAACGATATCATTAAGGATGCGGTTCTGATGGTCATACAGACTGTGGCGTTTACGAGTACTTAATGTCCACGGTTGCTAGTCATCAAAATTTTCAACCGGACCTTAGCTCCAAATTTGTCCATAGCTGTATCCTCTATATCTCATCGTTTTATTACCGAATCAAATATTGTTATAAAAATCGTAGGCAGACGATCTTTGTGAAAGCTATCTCCATAACGGTTGAATTAATTTGGCTTTGAATGGTAAGTTTCTTTGTCATTTAAATTGTTTTATCCAAGAGTAGTCGTTTTAAAAAATAAACATAGCTTGTCGAAACTTTTAATAGCATTTTGCCCATATCGCACCTTTAGAATTGAAGTAAGCGGCTTAATCCAAAATTATAATTTTTTGGTAAACGCCCAAAATTTAATTTTAAGAAATTTATCTGACTACTGAGGTCGAAGGGTATTCATTAAGAAGGCCAAGTATTTCTTATGCTTATGTGTAAATAACTCCGGACCAATTGTATCAATAGAAATTTTTCCAATAACTAGCTGACCCGGCAGATTTCGTAGTGCCTCAATCGATAAATAAAAGATCTAGACTTTTATATAAAATAAACTTAAAACAAACAAAAGGAATCCGTCCAACGGAGGACACATCAAAGGAAAAACAAACTTGTTATTTTTATTTAATTCCGAGCATTTTCATATTTATCAATCCTTTTAAACCTTCTCTGGACTTCCACAAATAATTCAAGACCAAAATTAGCCAAATCGGTTCAGCCGTTCTCGAGTTTTAACGAGACTAACGAACAGCAATTCATGTTTTTATATATAGAGATATATTCGTTTTTTATTACCATTACATATTATTAATAATTTTGTATAAAATCTTTATATATGACTTTTCGTTTGTTTTTCTTCTACACGTTCCTAAGCTATTCCTCCAATTGCGATGAATCCTGCTAAAGTTCTAGTACTTGATAGAAGCTATCTATTGTAGTATAATAGTTTCTAAAATTGGATGTTTTTCTTACAATTTGTAATAGTACAGGAGGTCGTCGTTTCACTAGTGCAACATAATATTGTAAAAAAATATTAAAATATTATTTATTAGGTTAAATACTTTTAATCTTACCTATAACAGGTCCAAGTATGACGATATGCGCCCACAGAACTAAAATCGTTTGTATCCTTTGCTTCAAGGGTGTTAAAAACATTATAGAAATGCTATCCCATGCGTTTCTAGGATGAAAGAAGTCGATAATTTTATTAATCAGATTTCCTTCAACGCTTTGATTCCTAACGTTATGCACACGAAAGTATGTGTGAATAAAACCAAGTATGTACAGGATCATATTGAGGCCGAAAACTCCATAATAGCCGACAGCTTCCGTCAAAACTCCGCTTATAGAAATCCCAAAAGGTAATACGAGAGATACTATTACAGCCACGAATCCAATTCGGAACGTACGAGATTCGAGAGTCGTCACATCAGCGATATAACTGTATGAGCCCATAAAGGCAATAGACGATCCACCGCTTAAAGCCGAAGGTAATGCCTCTATCAGTGCCGTGGCCCATAAAGGCCATTCCAAGAAAAAGTAAGTGGTCAGAATCAATCCAAATGACGATATTATTTCACCTATCAGCGGGATCAACATTAACGCTTTCCTATTTCCAGTCCGGTCGCTCCAAGCTCCAACGAATAAAATGATTATAGTCGGTATGCTGTTCTGCACAGGATATTGCCACGCTGTCATGTCCGAAACGATTTTGCTTGTTGTTACTTGTGCCTCTATAGTTATATTGTCTTCTGCATCGCCGTTCCTTACGAGAAGACATATAGCATCGGAATAATTAAGGTCGCTCCGGCAGGCTTTCTCTATATTCAATCTTTGGACCGCTAATCCCGATATGGCACTTGGTAAAATGTAACAAATCATGAACGGCTCCACTGTGAGATACGCGAAGAAATTTAGTATTGCATTCAACGATGACGAAATCGACCACTTCCGAGTACTCGGTGTTTCTTTATTCTCAATCTGTTCATTGTTTTCCGAATTCTCTTTACTCACTTCGGTCATTTCAGTTACACTTCCTGGTTTCTCGTTCATGTTTGGACACTGCAGTTTAATTAATATTCACGTATTCGTCGAGTCACTAGGATGTGTGTTTATTTATAAATACTGCATGATACTGACCGCTAACGCTTCTTACGGTAGTCAACAAAACTTGTTTTTCGAGTGTCTAAAACTCGTGGCAGCTTTTTTTTTTAAAATTGATCCTTGACATAAAATAAGCGAAGGCTTACGATTCTTTTTGTTTTCTTAATAATAATAATAAAAAACACAACTAGTTCCTAAACTTATACAACAACGAAATATACGTTTTTCTAAGTTAATAAACTTCACATAAATCAATAATAGTGCATAGTAAACTTCAACTTGCAAATTTTCTATCTGAATTTGAGGCAAAAGTTTGTAATTGTACTGTAACAGATATCTTCGATAATGCTTGGATCAGTAAATTTGGATCGGTCATCAGAAAAAAAATGCCGATACACAATGCATTATATTAATGTTAATGAATTGCATACTGGTTTAAGAATTTATTAAAATTTAATTTTATGCGCCTGGTAAAAAAATGAAGATCCCAAGTCGAGAAGTCCTAACATCGATAACATTTTTGCTAGGAGCTAGTTCTCGTAATATGTTTGTTAGTACACCAATTTGAATGCTAAGAAAGACCTCATGTTTTTTTTTTGTACCATATTTAGACTGTTTGTTCTACTAGGAGTATTTAAATTATCATTAACAATGTACAATCCACTATCGCAGTGAAATTCATCCTTAATACCAAGAGTCGCTGTTCACAACCACAGTATGACTGTAGATATTAAATATTATATTATGGTCAAAACAGTTACATTAAAAAAAAAGTTTCATTATTTCTGATAACAAATTAAAACGAACTTCATGCCCTATGTGTAAGCAGTCACGTTTCTTATTCCTTTGTCCAGAATACAGTTCAGACACGTTTGGAAAAAGTTCAACAGTTTGGAGTATGTAACAATTGTCTTAGAGTAGGTCACACTGCACAAAATTGTAGGTTGGGTCCTTGTAAATACCATCATAAACATTAGTACCTACACTGTGCGAGGGTGGCAAGCACGCGGGATGAGATGTTCTACTTTTTTCCGCGGTGTACATACTATTTTTTCTCCTACCAGGCCGAAAGTTCGACATTGTAAAAAACTTAGCACCCGTGGAGTAATGAGCCGGGGTCCAGGGGCGAAAATCACTACTCATAAAAAAACAATTTACTGTTTTTGAATTTTTAAATAAACTAGGTACCTACTACTAATTGAATAATAACTGTCTGATGAACTCATCTTTGTTTAATACTTCACTATTAAATTTTATTGCCTTTTGTTTATTTCACTTTTACACTAAACACAATATTGCAAATTACCCGAGCACAACAATGGCGGGGAGTTTTAGGTGCGTGAGAGCAGACGTAGACACTAACGCGCATGCGCACTTGTCAGTACCCAGGGAGAAAAAGTTAGACTTTCTTCCCTGTACAGCGGGACGAAAACCGAACTTTCGGCGTAGATAGAAGAAAAAATACCTTATTGCCCACAATGAACTTATTCCAAACAATGCAACCATTGCTCTCTCAGATGAACATTCAACTGAAAATAGTAAGCCATTGCCAGATTGTCTTGATTTTTCAACTTAGTACACTACTGATAGTCGTCTTACATTACTTTCAACGGCCCTTGTTCAAGTGTTCAAGTTCGGTAGGCAGCAGCTTGGCTCTGCCCCTGGCATTGCTGAAGTCCGTGGGTGACGGTAACCACTCACCATCAAGTGGGCCGTATGCTCGTCTGCCTACATGAGCAATAAAAAAAAAGCGGAGGAGTTCAAAGGAATTCAGTACACCGCAAGAGTGCTGTTGGATAATAGAAGTACAGCAAATTTCATATCCAAAGACTTAGGGAAAAAGCGAAATTTATCTACTTATAAAATAAAATCAAAAGTAATGGGCATTAATACAAAAATATCAAATTGTGACGAAGCATGTTTCTTATGCCATGAAGCCTATTTCTGCCGTGAAGCAGTAATTCGTTTCGGTTTGAAGGGTAGGGCAGCCGTTATAACTAACTACTTATATATTTAATAATATATATATTATTGATTCTTAGACTTTATTCAGATTCAAGTTATAAGATTTCAGTATTCGTTTTCAGGAAATTCTGAATGGGTGTATACATTTATTTTTATCTTGATGTAAACGGAAAATTGTAACACATACAGTTATTTTGGAAATGCTATGACATATTAAATGTCGTGGAAAACTATTTAACGCGGTAGTTTATTCAGCTAGGTATGGTACGGTATAGAAATAACGCAATTTAAAGATTTAATTACCGACATGTTTATTTACCGCGTGGTAGATGTATAGTTCAAAAATATAAAAATAGACTCACTGATATCACTGTCAGAACGCTCCTGTACATGCGGGTTTTCATTTTTACAAAAAAAATCGCCTACATGTAATTCATCTTGATCTACAGAAATAATTTTTTTTTATTGCTTAGATGGGTGGACGAGCTCACAGCCCACCTGGTGCTAAGTGGTTACTGGAGCCCATACACATATTTTACAATGTAAATGCGCCACCCGCCTTGAGATATAAGTTCTAAGGTCTCAGTTACAACGGCTGCCCCGCCCTTTAAGCCGAAGCGCATTACTGCTTCACGACAGAAAAAGGCGGGGTACCCGTGCGGACTCAAAAAAGGTCCTACCACCAGTAATTACGCAAATTATAATTTTGATTTTTCTTACACGATGTTATCCCTTCACCGTGGAAGTCAATCGTGAGCATTTGTTAAGTAGGTACGTGTTTTATTTGAAAAATTGGTACCCGTTTGCAGGATTCAAACTCTGTTGCATCGCTAGATATGAATGCACCGGGCGTCTTATCCTTAAGGCCACCACGACGACTTGTAATATTCATAACAAAATCGGAAAGTTTTCGCAATACACATCCTTTTGTCGTTTCTTTATCGCAATCTCCTCATTCTGCAACATTTCCCATATTTATTCTTAAGGCGTCCCACACTAAAAGCCCGTTTATTGTTTTTTTTACATTGACAGAGGTATGATATATCTTTTTTACTCATTTGCTTATGTAGTGTAATGGTCTAAAATAGCACCAAACCATATCTTTCCGTGCGTGTCATAAATGACGACTAAGGGATTTATCGGTGAAAGTACAGCAGTATTATACCAGCTACTTCCATTTGATTCCATACAGAAGAGGGCACTTCGGTTTGTCAATAGTTCTATTCTGACGGTTCGTTTCGAACTTCTGATTCTGAGCAGGGACTTTCGGTTCTCTTTGTATTTTGTACAGTATGTTCTTTTTTTTTATTGCTTAGATGGCTGGACGAGCTTACAGCCCACCTGGTGTTAAGTGGTTACTGGAACCCATGGACATCTACAACGTAAATGCGCCACCCACCTTGAGATATAAGTTCTAAGATCTCAGTATGTTTACAACGGCTGCCCCACCCTTCAAACCGAAACGCATTACTGCTTCACGGCAGAAATAGGCAGGGCGGTGGTACCTACCCGCGCGGACTCACGAGAGGTCCTACCACCAGTAAATATTCACCAGTAAATTCTATATCTGTCAATCGCTTCATTTCAAAATCCCAAATCAAATCGTTAATAATGTCATTCATTGCGTGTCGAAGTATATTAGTTGAAAAATATTTGTAGACATAGGACTATAATAGGATATAGTAAACAACATTGAAATATGAAATTGAAGCCTGCTAAAAGTGACGATATGAAGTTTTGGTGATAACGACAAATTTCAAAATTTCAATGGAGGATGGAAGTTGGAAGAGTTCCTTCCAAGCGAATTGTCATAAAAAGTCGTTGTGGCCTAAAGGATAATAAAATAAGCACTGTATTAACATTTTGAGTGGATGATATGTTACTTTTTGGATTCTTACATTTCTTTTTTTTTCTTTCTTCTTTTCGATGTTCCGCACGGTTTACCAATTTTGTTTTGCTATTTGTATTTATAAGGAATTTATGAAAACATTTGAAATTAATTAAGTTTTTTATCCTTTTTCTTAATAAAAGTAAAATAATTAGCTGACGTATATATCTGACATCGATTACAATGCTCCTTGAACATTTCATAATAGATCCATTCACAAATGTTTATCAATAGAAAAACAATTTACTAGTACTTACGTATTACGCAACTTTCATTGAAAATCTTGACCGACTTTTAGGTAAAATTGGACCGCAGTACTACGTGATGTAATATGAGAAAAAGATACGACCTTTTGCACGTTTTACAGTTTAAAAAAGTAGAGCATTCAGTATTACAAGTTGGAGTTTGATTTTTTAGAGGGAATTTAAATTTTAGGCTATTGACGGGACTTTAACTGGAAGATAACTGATGTTATATGGAGTATCGAAGCCTACTTGTGCTTCTGAAAAATAATTGGAGCTCTATTTATAAAAATTAAATTCTCAGAATGTTTAACAGAGTTTGATTCAAATAGAGAAGCTATTTATATCAAAAATAAAGACACAAGAAAGAGCGGGCGGGCGAGGTTAGCTAAATTTTCATTATATTGATCGAAAACCAAGTCAATTTAATTTCACTTTCAGAATAGAATATCATTTGAAGCAAAATATTGAGTTGAATATACGGTTGTTACGCGAAAACCCCAAAGATTCATTTAGATTATTAACGTGACCGAGAGTATTTTTAAAAACGGCCGTTTGGTTCATTCGTCTTTGTCTGAACTTTATTTATAGAATTCGCGTGTATGCAGAAATTTGTTGACTTGAACGAGAAAAAGAGTGACTTTGCTGAATCGGTTTTGATGATAAGAATATAATTTAAAAAATGTATACGTTTATTAGTTTCTTATATAGTACGCGTTAATCTAATAATAATATAATATATATATATATTAATACGTGAAGCAAAAACTTTGTATCCCTTTTTACGAAAATTGTGGGGACGGAGGGTTATGAAATTTTCCACACTTATAGAGAATATAGAGAAGAAGTGCACAATGCTAATATTTTTTTTAAATAATTCATAAAATATACATTAAATCAATAAAGAAAACATTACACACACTACATACCATGTATTTGACGCACACACGCATGCATACTATTTATTGTCAAACTTTGTTCTTGACGTCTGTTTTCAAATTGAGAATAGACTAAATATTGTTTGTCTTTGTTAATATTTTTTATAGTGTGGTCTTGGCGAAATTTGTGATTATAGAAGTATAAAATACAATTATAATAGTGTACAAACTTACAATTCCAATTAATTACCTATATGGTCGAATTTCGACTACTGCGGGACCTCTAGTAATATTAAAAACATCAGCTGTACTATTAATTCTACTGCTTGTTTATAAACTAAGCACGTTTCACTTAATTCTAAACATTTATTCAGCTAATTTGATTTTACTAATAAATCATCCTTTTAGATTTTGATCTCACCAGGCCAAGATTGGTATATAAGTTAGTATTTTGATCTTTAGTGCCTCCAGTAGCCATATAAAATAAGGTGACTAGTGAGCTTGTTTAACCATACAGAGTAACTAAAATAAATCTATAAATCGAATTAGAGCCAATAAATTGTTAAGTTATTTTTAGTATTTGTTTTTTTGTTTTCGCGAACCTTAGACACAAGGAAAACTACGTACTATTATGGTTTACACTCCTAATAATAAAATTGCGGACGTTATCGGCATACATAAACCCGGTAAACCAAAAAATCATCCGACGAGCTACCGCCCGATTAGCCTCCTCATGTCTCTAGGCAAACTGTATGAGCGTCTGCTCTACAAACGCCTCAGAGACTTCGTCTCATCCAAGGGCATTCTTATCGATGAACAATTCGGATTCCGTACAAATCACTCATGCGTTCAACAGNCCTTTATATAGGACATTTTCCAGAAATTCCAACGTCATATTTACTAGAAGATACTCCTCGTTCGCTTAACGTCAGGCAAATGATATACATGCTTGCGTGCGACGTTATTCAATACAATAAAAAAAGTTCAAAAAATACCACGTGGTGGCTCTTGTAATATAAAAAATACATTGCAAAATTATAGTTTTTCACGATTGTTTTTTCAAATTATTTCAAATTATTTCAAATTATATGACATAGATTAAGTACAATTTACAAGACAAATGGTATTAAATATTATAATGAGAAAAAATATCTCACATTTTAAAAATATATGCTCACACTAGTAAAAATTTATCAATGAATGTGACATATGGAAGGATATTCCACAAACTGGAGATGATTCTCGCTTACAACCACTTACAATACAAGTGTTCACCATGATTACACGGAAACTTTCACGATTTTCGAAAAAAACAAGCCACAAGCCGTATCAGTGCCCTTTTAACTTCGAACTACAAACGTAAATAGACGCCATTTTTCTTTTGATCCATTCATAGCTCTTTTTCGGTGACGCCAACAATTAATCTGGCTTCCCACCAAATTCAACATGTGAACCATCAGAAATCTACGTACCTACCATTAAATTTTCCATTAAACAGATTTCTTATTATTATAGAACAATAATTATTTTGTTAATGAGCTTTATTAATATATGATGCTCTATTAACATTCATATTAACAAATCAACATATATCATATAATCAATACTTCTTATATAATTTATTGGAGTTTACTCCTTTAGAATCGATTTACGTATATAGGCCCGGGGTATGAAAATTATGGGGACCAAAATCGTACTAGCATGTCACACGAAATGCGTTATGCGCCTGATTGCGCATGTCACACGAAATGCGTTATCGCAGGTGACGCCGGGCTGCTGCGCCGGCAGTCCGCCACAAAGCCTCGTACTGATCGCGCGTTTCTCTCATTATTGTATTTTCATATATTTGTTANCGTTTTTGTTATACTGAATCACTGGTATTTGATTTCGTAACAGGTAAAATCCGGTCGAATGATCATAAATGTACGATAGCTCAGTTTTATGATATTTTAAAGATTTAAAGAATTACGGACTTACCGCCAACTGCTCAAAGATTTCACGACTCCTTTTTCAAATGTTGCACAAACTGCGGCAACACGTAGCGCTAGTGTCGCGCTCAGTTTTGATTGCGCGAGTACCGGGCAAGTTGGCGGGAGATTTCAAAATGTAAACCCCAAAATCGAACACTATTGTAGAAACGATCATTAAATGAACAATATAAATTAGTTCGAATAAATTTGTTCGTTGCGTTGCCTCCAAAAGACCCATAGAAAATCGATTTGAATAAAAAAGTCGTACACTCATATACATAACGTCCCGAGAAGTTACGTTCAGCGGCTTTGTTTCATTTTCCAATATTTGTGCACTTTACAGATATTAAATAGTTAATAAACCATTATTACACATTTAAACCCGAAGAAACGCTAAATAGACAAAATAAAACAAATCGCACAACTTCACTTTTCGCGTTCCCGCTAAAAAGTACATTAATAAGTTATTTTTTTAAGGGATTTTATGACGTGGTAACTAAGACCTTTAAGTCAAGTCTTAATTTTTGCTAAAAAGCTATTAAAGTAGGTATATATAGGTTAGTTTGGTTTCTTTTTTTAAATGACGTTTAGCGATCGATGTTTACCATGGAGTTAATATGTACCTAATGTTTACACTAGTCTACTATATCGGTAAAACAGGTTGTGTTTGTTCTACTAAAGGCTCGTCTAAAATTAATGTACACATTTCTTTTATATACAAATATTTTGTTTTAGTATAATTTTTTTCATTGAAAAACAAAATAAATGAAAAAAACGACAACGTCTTAAAAACAGTACTGTCCTGCCAAAAACAGTATGAATGGTCACCGTATTTTGAACCGAATTGATAGGACGTCAAACTGACAATTCACTGTGTGTTCAACATAGAGTTACTAGTTGTAGGTACTTATTAACTCCATGGTGTTCAACATGTTCAATAATAATATGGTTCAATATTATAAGTGGTCTTCACCAATTTGAAAGGTGCACTTATGACTTACCAGTATTACAAAGCAAGACGAACAATATACAGTGAAGAATAATATAATTTCAATTAAATATTTCAATTTTAATTTTATTTGTTAAAACTAAAACTGTATATAGTATATATATATAGTATAATAGAAATGTATAACGGGAATCTATAGCGCCTACGTAAGATGATTGAATGGTACCATGACAGCGCAAGCTACCGATTTTGCATTTGAGTGATGAAAACTTTGCTATGAATGAAAAATGATGTTAACTATTATGTGAGTGTGACCAACTAGAATGGAGTAGAATGAACATCTTTGGCAATAATTGTCCGTACCAAGATGTCTATAGCCTCCCATCTCAAAAAGTTATTGCAGGATCGATGGCGTCGATGTTCGTAGATCAAAAGAGGATAAGGTGATGACATAACTTAATGTTTGTTGTGATGGACCCTTCGCTTGTTTGAAGTCGTCGTGGCCTAAGGGCCATCAAATGTTCACGATTGACTTCCACGGTGAAGGAATAACATCGTGTAATAAAAATCAAACCCTCAAATTTATAATTTGCGTAATTACTGGTGGTAGGACCTCATGTGAGTCCGCACGGGTAGGTACCACCACCTCGCCTATTTCTGCCCTGAAGTAGTAATGCGTTTCTTCTTGAAGGGTGGGGCAGCCGTTGTAACTATACTGATACCTTACTACTTAATAAGTATTTGCCACCCGTCTTGAGATATAATATATCTCAAGACGGGTGGCAAATTTATGTTGTAAATGTCTATGGGCTCCAGTAACCACTGAACACCAAGTGGGCTGTGATCTCGTCCACCCATACAAGCAATAAAATAAAATAAAATAAAGTCTGCCGAGTCAGCTAATTTTAAATAAAATGAGAGTTTAGTTCAATTTTAGTTTAATTTTATTTTTTACCTAAAAGACTTCGCTTCGGTCAAACATTGCAAAAGCTTGCTGTATAGGCTTTGCTTCTTTTGCCTGTCCAACAACAAAACGAAAAATGACAGAAGACATTATTGATGGCAATCAAGAAATTCGAGAATGAGCCGAAGCAGCCTGAAAGAGATGGCGATATTCAGCAGAATTTGCTGTTGGTTGGTAGATTTAGCCGGCTTCTGTTTGGTATACAGTGTTTACAATTTTACAAAGGAAATATTTTAAAGTACTCATGTCGACAAAACGTGATTTTTTTTTGTGAAAAGTTAACAAATAACCGAACATAATATAACGTAATCTATAAATTGTAATTTATATTAGATGATAAGACGTGAGTTTTAGCCAGGAAATTGAAGTTTGATTTGATTTGAAGTTTGAACGAACGTTATTTTTGTATCATCTGCGTCCGCCGACGGACGTTGTCGAACTTTTTTTTCGACAGTTTGGAGGGTTGCTTTGTGTTGTCTGGACTAGTTCAATTTATAGTGGAACTGTAGTGTAATGTTCGGATAAAGTGGTTGTAAGTCTATATAATAGTGATTGTTGGGCGTGATGTCAGGAGCAACGACGCCGACGACGACGGAGGCGCCGGCGCTGGATGAGCGCGATCTGGAGCCGCGCACTCCGATGAAGAGACTCGGCTCTACTAGAAAACTGCCTGCGTTTAGTAGTGAGTCCTTTGTCGCAATATCCAAATTGGGTTTTGGGCTTACACCGAAGTAAGCGTTACAAAGCTTTTCACACAGGCTTTATAATTAAAAATGATATTTAGTAGTTGAATAATTGTGAAAAAATTAGATATTTTTCGTTTTTTATTTGTTTACCGTGAAATCTGTAAATTGTTTTAATCTCATAGCTACAATTTGCACAATTCACTATATGAACCCCTCGCGTATCGATATTTGGGATAAGTAAATAAAAAACTAACCTTGTAACATTTTTTTAAATAGAGTAGTCTAGTTTAGCCACATGTTTGGCCTTGAGGCCGCATGAGATCACAAGGAGCATATTTACTAGGTGATAACAATTATCTTGATACTGTCAGCTACATAATATGGGAAAAACTACACCTTAGGTGAAAATCTAATTGTAAATTATTTTGTATAATTATTTTATGTACTGATGGTAGATGTCCTGTGAGTCAGCATGGGTAACCACCACCTCCTTTTGTTTCTGCCATGAAGCAGTAATGCATTTCGGCTTGAAGGGTTGGGCAGCCATTGTAACTATACTGAAACTTAGCACTTATATCTCAAGGTGGGTGGTGCATTTACCTTGTAGATGTCTATGGGCTTGAGTAACCACTTAACAACAGGTGAGCTGTGAGCTCATTCACACACCAAAGCAACAAAAAAAAGCTTCAATAAAGAAACCCAGAGGTGGAAACTAGAAACTGCCACTTAGAATTTTTAATATAATTCAGTATAAAAAGCTGGTCTCAGATACATAATGTTGCAGAGAGGGAAGAAGAAAATATAACCAAGGACTTTGTACCCAGCAGTAGCTTTAAGTGTTTTTTTAGTTTTTTAGTACACCTGTTTTTCACAGCTCTTTTATGTAAATTATTCATCAGGCTCGAATAATGTAGGAAATTTTATTTTGGCCAGTATTGTTTGTATGGTAGTTCAGTTAGGAAATAATAGTCAAGAATGTAGCGATTCTAAGTTCAAGTTGTGGTAGACTCAGACCTGCAGGAATGTTCCCATCCAACTTATGTGGCTCAAGGTAGAGCCATGAGTTCAGTTTTTCATCTACAACAATAAAAGTACGAAGTAATGAGATGAAATCATAACAGATTAATAAAAAAAGTGGCATGTATTCTGAAGCTGTATTATAATGGAGATGTAAAAGAAAAAATAAAAAAGGTCAAAGATGCTTGACAACTTCTTAATTTATTTATCAAAAAATAATAAAAGAGCCTTAAGTGATATACCTCATCAATATTGAATTACATTAAGATTAGTGTGTACATTATAAAATCATAGTGATAGAACCTACCTAGCATACAACCTGTCTTATTGGGCTGACTTTCATGTCTTATCAGACACTGATCTTCAATATCCTTTCAATGACTATTAAATGTCTGTATTTAGAATAATGCATTTTATATAAAGTTCTTATTAGTATATAAATTTCTTATAATAGTTTGAAATCTTTGATCTCATGTTTAATTTGAGTTACTTTAAAACGTGCACAAGTGCATAGTCAAGATTGTTTATGATTGTAGAATATTATTCTGTAAATATGTAATTTATGTTTTGATTGAATATAGAATAGGGAGGATTCCTAAGATGGATATTGCTTTTTTTTAAATGTGCTGCAATATATGACTTTGATTTCTTTAAGTGAAAACACTTCAGCACTTAAATTCAAGTCGAATGAGAAAATTAATCATGTTTTAACAAAATTAAACACATCTACAAAAGAGCCTGTTCCTCCCTCGGTTGCTTGTAACCTACTTAAGAAACTATCTTATCACTCTATATTCTGACTGAAACATAAACCACGTGTCTCTGAACGTTCGGATCTTGTTTGCAGCTGATCTTATTAATGTTGATAGTTCCATAACCACTGCCATATTGTCCATACTGGCTTTAGGTTTTAAACTATTGATCACATTGCGTCACTAAAGAAGTCATTATTACAATGCAACCAATGTCAATGTCATTACTGATGTGACGGTATCGCAAACAGATTACCAACCGTGAGCTAGTTCACGAAAATAGGCAATGTAGAAAAAAGTAGTGATATTTAGAATCCCGCGTGTTTGGTGGTATTGATATTGATATATGGCGTCTGGAATCTGATAAGCACTTATAAACAGGTGGGCCGTGAGTTAGCTCATCTAAAACAATTTGTGCCCGAGCTGTGGACATCATTAAAACACGGATGACGGTACGTGACCACGAAAACTAAACCATCGGAAATCGGAATTGTTAATCAATGATTAGTATAATTATGAAATTATTAATAAGATGTCAATAAAAAGGTGAAATTAAACCGTAAAAGTACTTTATTTGTCCGTGTACTGTTATGATACAAATATGTATACATAACTAACTTCCTGATATGATTATACGTTACACGTAGCTATACTGAGATAATGACATTCAATAGAGTCTATCTATAAACGCTGTATCATACAGATCCCAAACACTTCTAAGTGTGAGACTAAAGGAACGCCAGTTGGAGTTGGATCCATACGTCTGTTATCCATTTATTTATAACAGAGGCGACTAAAGTACACCGGCGGGTCGTCCGCAGCTCCCTCGCGTTTCATTGTCTCAACATTACATTTCCTCCGTCGAGATCGTTTCCTTTGCTAATGAATAAATTATGCAGTCAGGATCGTGGAGTGGTGTAATGTAATGTCATTGGCGACTTCCCGCGGCCCGGGTCGGCGTGCCCACGCGCGCACACTCTCCGGAGAATATGTAATTTTTTCATTGCTAAAGGCGGGGCTACATTAGTGCCACGTACAATAAACACCTTCACTGAAATGTTTTAAATGTTTTTACTCCTTAGTCGCTCGGCAACCCCTGAGGAAGAGAATACGTTCTAGAGCTTATTAAAATCATCAGTTATCAAATCAGTTATCAAAATTATGTCTAGAAACTTAAATCAATACAGATACTGTTTTGATAACTGGAAGCCATACCGAAACACTCCTAATAGATGTGCTTTTTAGCAAAAAAGTGCCCGTTCTTAAACCGCCATCTTCAATGAGATGCATCTTCATGGATACCTAATTATTTGTTTCCTTACTTAATAGTTGGTAGCTTTAGAGTTTAGAGGCTACTTCAACCGCGCGCGGCCGGTTAGGTGAGCTGATGGGGCTCAACTTGAGAACATTAGCTCAAGCAGCGGTTAGTTGAATCTACCACTGGATCGTGCGACCCACTGAGAAACTGAGTGGGTTGACATGATGATAGTTCGAGTGTCGAGTGCTATCGACAACATGTTGAAGATGTGATACGTGAGAAACTAGATCCGAACCAGCATCGAAATGTAGTAATACTATAATAAACAACGAGTCGTTGGAAAAGAGACGCTTCTATTAGTCGTTGAATGCTGTTAAATTACAATATTAATATCTCCAAGCACAAATTAAAAAAATAAAAAAATAATAATAAAAGAAAAGTATCGAGACACGGAAAAGGTTATCATCGGCTCAGCATTGCCTAACAGTAGAGAATCAGTCGTTACTGCGGCACTGATCTCCCGCCGGTTTTGAGTACGTTAAGGAAAAAATAGCCGTTTTAAATACTTTCAGTAAAGTCTACAGGAGATGGCTTCAAATATATTGTTNAGCACAAATTAAAAAAATAAAAAAATAATAATAAAAGAAAAGTATCGAGACACGGAAAAGGTTATCATCGGCTCAGCATTGCCTAACAGTAGAGAATCAGTCGTTACTGCGGCACTGATCTCCCGCCGGTTTTGAGTACGTTAAGGAAAAAATAGCCGTTTTAAATACTTTCAGTAAAGTCTACAGGAGATGGCTTCAAATATATTGTTGATTGTTCTGATTAATGGAAAGATTTCTATGGGCTCTGATAACCACTTAGCACCGGAAGGACTGCGAGTCCTTTCGCAAAGCTGGAATAAAATATATATTTTTTAATTAAAATGTCCTATTATTAGTCTCGGGAATACGCTTACAACAACCCCGACCTCCGCGATACGTTCTCTATATCTCATACTAGCTGACCCGGCAGACTTCGTAGTGCCTCAATCGATAAATAAAAGACACATCTAAGGAAAAACAAAATTGTTTATTTTTATATAATTCCAAGTATTTTCATGTTTTTCCACCTTTTAAACCTTCTCTGGACTTCCACGAATAATTCAAGACCAAAATTAGCCAAATTGGTCCAGCCGTTCTCGAGTTTTAGCGAGACTAACGAACAGCAATTCATTTTTATATATATAGAAGAAGAAGATTACTGTCGCTGTTCAAAATTTACATTGTATTCAATCGCTTATTATATCCTCACATGTACAATATAATTGCGTGACTAAAAACAAATCAAGTGAGAGAGAGAGGGCCGCAGTATGGGAACTAATATCGTTGATATTTCCTCATCTAGAACAAAGACCTTTGACACGAAAAGAAAGGCTCGTGTATCCGCTTATTACATTTAAAACGCAGCGCTATTACTTTTTAATTACGCTATTCAATTGTAATGTTTTATAATGCCGGATACACACCTACGGAACGAACTAATGAACGCGTAGAACATTCTGGGTGTTTCAAAAATATATCAAAAATACCGTAAGCAATAAAACTTTTAGTACAAGAAGTACTACCACACAATAAGGATTTCGACTCATGTTTGAAGAGTTTTTTAAAGTGATTCTATATTATCCATTTTATCATCGCACCACTCTTCGCTAAAGCAAAGCTCGTCCATACGACCTTGAAATGATGCGGTCATATACAGTACACAGTTCGTATACACTATTATATTTGTTCACGTACTATCCGGTTCTGGAATCCCCCACGGCTGTTATAGAATATTGTCTTTCTTCAAACGATCTTTGGAAGATGTTCTAAGTTGCAGGCAGCAGCTCAGTTATGTATATCTCCATTGATAAATAAGAGGTTCACGAAAAGGAAATCTGAAGGTCGACTTGACGGCGGCATCCACATCGTCGTGCTGTGGGCCTTAGAACTATCAACACTGAGTGAGGTCAGTGATCGTTTGCTCTGTGGTAAAAATCATTCACTAATACCTTCATTCATTGAAATTATACGACTGCTCGTCGCGTTATCAAATTGTTGCTGTTTTTTATCCAGCATCGGCATCTTTGTGTTAAGTGAAATTTATTTTTTATTGCTTAGAAGGATAGAGGAGCTCTCGGTCCAGCCCAACTGGTGTTCAGAGAATACCGGACATCAACGATGGTCGACGACCGCTGTCCTGTGTAAGTTGATGGCTGAACACTGCGGAACTCATCACAGGCAACCGACCAGTCTGGGTCCATCCATCGAACGTCTTTTGTTCTTCTCATTCGCTTACGTTCGTTCGTGTCTGTTGTATACCCGGAATAATAGTTATTATCGCGCTTGATAAGTCGTTACTGTTACGGTGTAATTTATGGTGTAATTATCGAGTTTATAATTAATTTCATTTAAAAAAGTCACTTTTCTAAATACTTTTTTGTGTTTATGGCAAAAGTAAAATCCAGCATTGACGTTGTCTATGTCGGATGTTGTTGGATTATTTCAATAGGATATGATTTTTTGTTGATGTTTAATTGTCACGCCACAATTGAGATTGGATTTATTTAAAAAATATATTGTAATAGAGTTGCCTATAATGCATTTTGAGTCGTCTGCGGGGCGATGTAGACTCGGCTAGCGGGGCTCACCGCCTGCTCAGCAGCGCTTCGACTATACACTCAACCCCGTTCCCCAACTCAACAGGCGATGACCACCAACTATTGTTGCCAATTCATTTTCTTGGAAACCCAACAAATTGGTATAAAACCTTCTTTATTGCTGTCGTTGTGGTTTTTGACATTACATTTGAATTTTGAATTTTGGAATGTCTTAGTTTTCTCAATCTCTTTCTTCCGTGCTATTTTAAGCGAATTATAAATTTTCTAGAATATAAATAATTTATACGTGCAATCCTCGCGGGTTTATTTATCAAGTTCCTTGTCCATCCTAATCATACAGTCCACTACACATTTTAGGTGTTTATGTATGTCTGGTAAGGTCAGTGACGATGACCCTGTCCTCCCTCCGGCGCATCCACACTGTGAGTTATACAGCGGCCGCTTGTTGAAGTGTTTGTCCTTATTGTAGTACATATATGGTAAAGACAGAACACCAGTGAACTTTTATTGTTTTAGACGAGCGATGTTACTAACGACCCAATTGGGGCTTACAAATACAAACAAACATACAAACGTGATGTATGTTGTATCTTCATAAGAGAGTTGAATTGGTTATAATAATATGACATTCACTGGTTTTACCACCACTGAACCCTATCCGAGTTATTAACGATGATACGTCAAAGCAGTCACGATGAACTTAAGCGGTTACAATTATAAAGAATAATAAAAGTAATACTAAAGTAAATTTCATAATATAATAATAAATAAATAAAATAAATTAAAATTAAGCACTGTATATCAAATATTCTCCAAAAAATTATTTAAATTTTCAACTCGGACTCAAAATGACTCAGTTTTAAATCAGAAGAGGGTTAATAAATTTACCAAAATAAAACAATGTAATCCGGATATCTCTGCAACTATTAAGACTTGTTTAACTCTATATTAAACTATTACAATTAAAAACAATACTATTGAACCACGAAAGCCTAAAGGCAATAAATTATCTGTTCACAAACAATTTACAAATGTCATTGAATTCATGGATCACATAGTACGCCCGAAATGCACCACGACACACAAAAAAAACCGGTTTCATTAAATATACTTTCTACTGAAGGCTAGTGTAGTTGTTCAAGTCCGCTGATAAGTGGAGCCGCTGGTCCTACCACCACAACTAGACTAATGGCCTGATGAAATCTTTTCATCATCATCATCATCATCAGCCTTTATCTGCCCACTGCTGGACATAGGCCTTGATAGGATGAAATCTTTTGATGCTATTCAATTTTAAAGAGCTATTTTGCTATGCTTTAATTAACGTATCGTGAGAGCACAACCTGTACTCTGTTTGTATACTATGCTATATATCGTACTGAATACATACATATACAAAACAGTTACAAAACTAACATTTTGTTGCATTGGGCGTCACTCAGATGAGCAGGTAGTCGTGTTGCTGCGACGGTTTTTTTTTTACTTTTTTGTATTGCTTGAATGGATGGATGAACTCACGGCGCGGCAAGTTCGATGCTCTAAATTTTTATTTAGTTTTATTGCTTAGAAGGGTGGACGAGTTCACAGCCCACCTGGTGTTAAGTGGTTACTGGAGCCCATAGACATCTACAACGTAAATGCTGCCACCCACCTTGAGATATAAGTTCTAAGGTCTCAGTATAGTTAAATGTTAGTTTTACAGTACAACGGCTGTCCCATTCTTCATACGGAAACGTATTACTGCTTTATGACAGAAACGAATAGGGTCAACTGACCTGTGCGATCTCACAAGAGTACAGTAGGTAGTGTCTATTTGTGACGTAGAACAACTATGCGTTCGAATGGGAGGTATTGCGAGGTGTGGGACAGTTTTATTCCACTATAGCTGAGATTTTCAAGCTTATGTAATCTGCTAATCACTTGAGGAAAGCTTTTATAGATTTTTTAAAATCTTTTTTTATTGCCTTTGTAGGCAGACGAGCATACGATCCATGATGGTAAGTGGTTACCGTCGCTCATGGACGTCAGCAATGCTAGGGGCACAGCCAAGTCGCTGCCTACCATTGAGTACTCTCCGCAACCCTCTTTTGAAGAAGGACATGCTCGTCCCATTAGCTTACGGCCCACAATGGACAAAAGCTGTCCTAGGAGTTCAGTGGCGGACCACCATGATTTAGTACACACTTTGTAACACTAAGCATGTACCGTATATCACGAAGAGAAGTCATGAGTTTAATCGACTTGAGGGATTGGATGATTGAAAATAGTTGTTACCCTTGGCCATAGATAGCAACTGTGAGAACAGCAGCCGCGACGTTACTGTTACTGTCTGTGTCTGTGAAGTATCAAGGATATTCGACACGTCTTCATCAACCCCGACCTTGAACAGAAGATGGAACTGAAAGAATTCAATTNCGTATACCATGAAGAGAAGTCATGAGTTTAATCGACTTGAGGGATTGGATGATTGAAAATAGTTGTTACCCTTGGCCATAGATAGCAACTGTGAGAACAGCAGCCGCGACGTTACTGTTACTGTCTGTGTCTGTGAAGTATCAAGGATATTCGACACGTCTTCATCAACCCCGACCTTGAACAGAAGATGGAACTGAAAGAATTCAATTAACCCTGAACGTTGAATCAGTCGTATAACAAACGCAGATTGAATCTCGACATATTGTTTAAATTAGTTCGTCTGGATGATCATGTCACCGCTCCAATTAAACAGTCGGCTCGCCTTCGTGTACTCGAACTCGTTAAAGGGTTACCTATTAATAGTTCACTCTGTCAGACGAACAAGGTCCTAATTGCAATTCTCATCCATGTAAGTGACAAATACAGTAGAGCACTCATGAAACTAATTTAAGATCAGACTAACGATTTTCCCCCAGATTTTGTTGAGACTAGTTGATACAGAGTTGATATTGCGAACAAATAGGGCTCATTACCCATGTGAGACCCATAATAACTCTCCTAGGAGGCTGTGCGCCGCACCCTTAAATCAAGATCGCACAACACATTTTTAATACGCTTTTATTAGCTTCAGACGTATGTATGTTAGTTTGTAACGGAATCTTTGCACATAATTTTGACCCCCTTCAAAACGTCGGATTGACTCGAAACTTGGTATACTTATTAAGGACCGATGACAATACAATATTTAAAAAAAAAATGAAAAAAGAAAAGCGTGGGTTTTTACAATAAAATCATTTTATCTTACACTATTTTTAATTCAAATTTATTAAAATTTATTTTCTATTTTTAGTTGGATTTTCTATAAAAGCCTTTTTTTTTTTTTTTTTTTAATTACTGTTTGCTTAATAATAGTTGCGGAACATTTATTTACATATTATGTAGTAAAGGATTAACCTAATAGCGCGTTCCAACGTTGGCATGAGTGTTTGTTAGCTTTAGTTCATTTTATTATCATTTTACTAACCTAACCTGACATCAGTAATCGGAATGTTTTTGAGACTAGCAAAAAAAAGTCTAGGCCTCTGGGTTTATTTCACCGGATCTTCTCTGTGGTTCAATAGAAGGTTCTTTAGGGTAGTATATTTATTGTGTCGTTCGGCAATTATATACAATGATGATATCTAAGTTGTGATGGCATTATCACTGGCTGTAAAATACTCCCAATAATACGCTATGATATGGTATTTAGGTGTAACCGACTCCAGAACTGGGAATTTTTTAACTAACTTCACATTACAAAGTAGGAGGAGATTCTCAATTCGACGGGACCTTGAGATGTCGTAGGGTCATAATGTTTGCTTCTTTTTTAACAATTTTACAGTAAAATCTCATGTTTTTTAATTTTGTTTTGGTATTTGCTAAGTTTCAAAAGGCTTACTCTTTAGTAATCCAAAAAATATTTGATTAAATTCTATAATAGATTCTATCTACAATCTCTCTTCTAAACAAGTTTTGTACACGGAAGATCAGGAATCATTCAAATTCCCTGTTGAAAACAAAGAGCTACAGTTCAAAACATTTTGTGAGTTCACGACTTGTTGATTCGTCAAGACATCAATTTCGCAAGGTAAAACGATCAATCTGATCTCGTGGGAAGTATTGAAGTGTACGGCGCGGAGAATAAAAATAACTTTATTCTAGAGCTAGATAAATTCAGACAAGTATCGATCGGTATTACACGCTGCACGCAAGCTCACGCTGGATTACGTGTGCCGTCAAGTAATTCCCACCTGGATCTAACCTCATTTATTTAATGTTGTTGTACGTATGTATGTATCTACGTATTATGAATGTTATTAAAATAATAGAACGGCAAAGGAATTGTAGGTTATAGAAAAAACCATCTCTATAAATACTAGTTGATCGTTTTAGTTGGGTAAACGTTCACAAGGCCCACCTCGTGTTAGATAGTGCTACTTGAAGCCCGTCACTAACGACACCGCCCCTCGGGGCCCCATGCCCCATGGGGGCGAAATCGCAATTTTGTTATATTAACCACTGTTACGACCGTGGACAATGATAATGAGACGATGTGTGGCCACGTCTCATTACCGCCAGATATACCTAGACATGGTACCTACATATCCGTGCGAGCTCAGAGTACCCCCTAGCACCACCTACAAGCTACATAAATATTTATTATCACTAGTGGTCCCCCGGTATTCGAAATTCGACTATAATTAATTGAAATTATATGATTCTATTGTCAAAGAACTCTATAATCACTGAATTCGCCAAGACTAAACCTTAGACAAATATTATTAAAGACAAACAATATTGTATCTTTTTTTTTAGGGATTTTATAACCGTAACTGAGACATGTCTTATTTTAATTTATATTCTTATTGGAACGAAGTTCCTTACGGCAGGCTTGGAGGGGATAGGAATTTTGCTGCGCGACCGAACTGAAAAAAATGTGATAGTAAAACCGTAAGAAAAAATTCGTGGAAAAAAGTGCGTGGAAAAAAATCCGTGGAAAAAAGTGCGTGGAATAAAACCGTTAAATGAGACGTGCGCAGGCGCGACAGTCGTATACACAAGCGAGTAGTGTATAATACCTTTCTCTTTCTCCCTCTTTCTTTTCGTTCTCTCATCCCTTCTCTCTCTGTTTTGTAATTACATATTTCTATTTCTATGTAATTTTATGTTGTCAAACAAAAATAAAGAGACATATTTTGTTATTTTAATGGATAATTTGAATTACGATTTTATTTTTATTTTACGTAATTTATTATTTCCTAAAATAATGAATTTCCTAAATACTTTCCTGTACTTAAATAAAAACTAATCAGCAAAATTTAAGAGAAAAATCAAGAAAATCAACATAAAATTGAGAACGATTTTTTTTTTGCAAATTGTGTCGATTCTACATTAGCCGAACATTTCTACAATTCCTACCTGGTGTCCCACGACACCACATTTTAATTTTTTTTTATGAAAAATGATAACATGAAGTGAAATGAAATGAAAATGAAATGAAAATGATTCATTTGGGACATTAATCAACTGGGATGAAATTAAATGAAATCAGATGAGATGAGATGATATGGGATGAATATAATCTCAGTAAAATGGTGGTCATTTACTGAGACTTTTCAGTGGACTTTTTGTAGGATCTCGAGAAGTTACGTCCAACGGCTTTGTTTTATTTTCCCACATTTGTGCACTTTCACAGATACTAAAAATAAATCACCGTTATTACACATTTAAACCTGAAGAAACACTAAATAGACGAAATAAAACAAATCACACAACTTCACTCCTCGCGTTCCCTCCAAAAAGTCAATATATATATTTTTTTCTTTGGCAATAACGTTTACTCTTTGCCAATGACGAAGTCAATATTGAATCTATTCTCAATTTGACCACAGACAATATAAACAATAAGAAAAGTTTGACAATAAACAAATAGTGTCAAATACATGGTAGTGTGTGTAATGTTTTTTTTAAATGATTTAATGTATTTTTTATGCATAATTTAAAAGAATATTCACATTCTACACTCCTTCTTTATATTCTCTATAAGTGTAGGAAACTTCATAATCCACCGTCCGCGCAATTTTTGTAAAAAGGAGTTTAAGGTTTTTGCTTCACGTATTAATATAAAGATCTTATCTTTCTTATTCCCTGCTTGTTTAGTAAACATATTGATGCGAACCCCGTGACTTGTGTCGTGTTAAGGTTATCTAAGTGTAAGTGTTTCCTTTTAATCGAAATGTTTCCAGTCTAGTGGTGTATTGAGGGTTCCGGTGATAGCTTAACATCGTTCAGGACGTCAACCTTGGCTCATTAGGCTAGTAAGTTATGTGAAAACACACACCGATAAATAAACAACGCAACTTTTGATTAGTAATCCAAGTGAAATCAGACCCTGTATATTTTTTAACTACATATAGTATTAGTTCTATTTTTCCAACTGGAAAGGCAAAGGTATCATCATACTATATAGGCTAATCTTTTGTATACTCTTTCTTAGGAAAAATCGAATTGAGCGAAATGAAATGAAGTTGATTAATTAGAGACATTATTCAAGCGGCATCAAATTAAATGAAATGAGATGATATGGCATGGAGTATAGTCTCAGTAAAATTGTTGTTATTTACTGAGACTTTTCAGTGGGCTTTTTGGAAGAGACCGAAATGCTACGTCCAGCGGCTTTGTTTCATTTACCCACATTTCTGTACTTTCAGGGATACTAAACAGTTAATAAACCACCGGCGTAATATAACGGAACATTTAAACATTAAGATACACTAAATTAACAAAATAAAACAATTTACACAACTTCGCTCCTCGCGTTCCCGCCATATAGTCCTAACTACGAATACAATAATTATAACGGTTCTAAATGTCATTAAATCATAGATGTAATTAAGGTATACATAGTTGAATAACTACATAGTTTCGTTTCGATTTATTTAAATACTATAAATAGGTAGACGAGCAAACGGCCCGTCTGTTGGTATGTGATTACCGCCGCTCTTGGGCGTTAGCAATATCAGAGGCACAACCAGGCCGGTGGCTGCCATATATGTTGTGAGCTGTCGAACCCATCGCTTGCGACGAAGGGCTCGGCGAGCAAATTAATCCATAACCACAGCCCACTGAGTTTCTCGACGGATCTTCTCAGAGGGTCGCGTTTTCGATGCCTTTTTTTATTGTTTAGATGGGTGGACGAGCTCACAGCCCACCTGATGTTAAGTGGTTACTGGAACCCATAAACATCTACAGCATAAATGCGCCACCCACCCTGAGATATAAGTTCTAAGATTTCAGTATAGTTACAACAGCTGCCCTACCCTTCAGACCGAAGCGCATTACTGCTTCACGGCAGAAAAAAGCAGGGCGGTGGTACCTACCCGCGCGGACTCACAAGAGGTCCTACCACCAGTAAGGTGGTAGATTTTGCGAAACGCTGCTCTTGTTAGGGTTAGTGTTATCAACGTCCACGGGTTAGACCCCCGTGAGCTCACCTACTTGCCCGGTGAATCTAGTATGACACCTCGAGATCATTAGAATAGGTAGGAAAAAAATCTACATCGAATGGCCTTACACAGAGGCGAGCTTTTTCGCAATGTATGAACTATTAGAGCGATACCGAATACAAACCGACGACCCACCTGATGTTCAATGTTATCGGAATCAGTACAACAGACAAGTGTGTACCACCAGACATGTGGAGACGTGAGCTCGAAGTTTTAATTGTATTAGCATCTAACGGTTTTCTGACCCACTAACGTGGGTTGACGTGACGGCATAAATAGGCAGGATGATGGTAGCTACGCATGCGGGCTCGCAACGCGCCCTGCACACAGTCATTACGAAATTTATAATATTGGAGGGTTTCACTTTTATTACACGATGTTATTCCCTCGCTGAGGAAGTCACTTATTTATGACAATTACAAAATACGTGTAATATAATTAACACGGTTGCCGTCGCTTGGTTTGATTATGATTCATTTTGGTGGTGGTGTAAGTGTAGTTCAGCGAAAGACGCTGAATGAAAAACATAAATTAACAACGAAAATCGGATCGTGCGATCAACATCACCGCTACACAAAGGATTCATTCACGAGTCGTAACTAACAAAGCAATGCCAGACCCTGATTCCCTCCTAGTATTTGACTGAGGCAGTGGGACAGAAGATTGACTAGTCGGCGACTGTGCTAATTATTGCATATAAAGTCTACACGGACTGGTGGTAGACCACCGCGGCAGTGTGAGCCGCGTGCAGTAGGTACTCTGAACCCGTTTGCCGCGCTATGTCAGCTATGTGCTCATATTGACCTTTGCAAGTATCTCGTTGCTTTGTTTGTCCGCTTAAACGAGGCGTCGCTATTATTTCGGTACGCAGCAAGTTTTTTATTGATAGCTGAGTACGACAATAACCGCAGGGTGACGCCGCGGGGCGAAGCTAGTCTAAAAAAAAGTAGCCTAAGTTACTCCTTATATCATCAGCTACCTATCAGTGAAAGTCTCGTCAAAATCGGTCCAGCCGTTCCAGAGACTAGCCAGAACAAACAGACAGACAGACAAAAATTGTAAAAATGTTATTTTTGTGTATGCACTGTATATATATTCCAATGCATGTAGTAAAAAGCGGTTATTTCAATATTACAAACAGACACTCCAATTTTATTTATATGCATAAATAATTTGGTAACAGAACTTCATGAGCTTTCAGTTTAAATGAATTTCATATTTTGAAACGGATCGCCAAATATTTGATTTAATAAGTGCGGGTACTGCGCATGAGTTGCGGTCACTGAACCTAGCTAACAATATAACATTATTCTAAACGATAGTATATTTATTGTAATTGCTCAAGCGNCAGACACTCCAATTTTATTTATATGCATAAATAATTTGGTAACAGAACTTCATGAGCTTTCAGTTTAAATGAATTTCATATTTTGAAACGGATCGCCAAATATTTGATTTAATAAGTGCGGGTACTGCGCATGAGTTGCGGTCACTGAACCTAGCTAACAATATAACATTATTCTAAACGATAGTATATTTATTGTAATTGCTCAAGCGCTTATGGGAGCATTTAAGTACCCTTAACACGGCTGAAGACGTGAGGAGTTTCCTAGACACAGCGAATGGAACAAACACGGCAGCGTTGGTTGGAAAACCGAATGGCAATTTGAAGTATAGTTTAGAGAATAAAATACAATATCGGGCAGTAAAGTGTGAATCAACACGATCCATAAAGTACCGGTGATAACAAGAGTTATGTAAGATTTTTGTTATCTTATAATATGACAGAACGACTCATTACCATATCAACGTCAACACTCTTGCAGCTGAGCAGAACGGTCGGTCGGGAGTGTCGTTCCCGCCTGCGTGTGTGTGGCTCCTAATGACTCCTATGTAATTTTGTTGTACTACCGATACTAGAGATTACTTGATGTTTGGTAGTAGGAGGGGTGGTACGGTCACCATGGTAACCGTACGCATGTGGCTCACACGTGCTCCCGCGGCGTCGACCGCGACTTCCGATATCGTCTAGTCGATACTTCTAGCCCCGTACAACTGTTTACATCTATATTTAACAGTTTACTTTTATCGGCTCAAAATGTAATAGTATGTAGGTGGAAACTGCTATTCGCTGAGCTAACGATTACAAAAGAAAAGACAAATTAATGTTCAACAGTACGGCTCCGAGATTGGATTTTCTCTTGCGTTATGGGTATTTGAAATATACACGACATAAGAACGACTATAATTAAACCCCGAATATTCATAAGTACCAATTCCGACAGAGAATCGATCTCAGACCCCGAGGGTCACTTACTACCCGCTAAACCATTTAGGCGCTAAAATTCAAATATTTGTTTATTAAAATAGAACCCTTAGAAACTAATATTAATATTAATAAAAGGACATGCGAATTTTTTTAAAAACACTAGGCTTCACTGCTTGTCTACGGTGAACTTCCTATGGAAGGAGACCTATGGAAGGATTTATCCTTGATAAGTTCACGTGATTTGCCAAAAAAGGTAGAAAATGGGCACGTTCACTGTGTTGTACAAATCAGAACCATGTTCACGAGTGCTCATGGCTTAGTCTAAACTAATAAGAAACACAAAGGCATCGAGAAATCAACAAAACAATCTCTAATCAATAACGCAGTTCGCTAGTTGTCGTATATTTTGATGAATAATTTTGTGGATGCACGAGATGAATCTGTTTATTAGACGACCATTAATTTAACAGCCGCCGCGGGCATCTGTTCCCCGTCGACGTCTGTACACAGACCGCAGAGTGTGGCTAAGTATTCTCACATGATAACGTGCATACAATTTTAATTGCTTTATCGCTTTATTATTTTGTTGCTAGAAATGTCATGGACTTAAAGCATGAGACCGTTCAATTTCACACTGAAACTTACCCCTTGTACCGAACAGTGAGCTTTTTGTTTGTCTCAACTTATCTAAATTTTCAGTTGTTCAGATATTTTTTGGCGCGAACATTTATTCAATTTTTTTTAATCTACTGCAAAACATACGTCAATGTCTGCAGTGCTTTAAATTACTTTTTTTTCCTGCCAAGCTGATGGTCTAGACTCTAGAGAGACCATATTATTATCAGCATCACCGGGTTATTAGATGAGGTCACGGGGCTCAAACCTGACGATATTGCTAACACGAACCATATAGGAAACTTACATGGTATGTGTGAAATTGTGTAGCCGTGAGCTTGTATGATGTTATGTAGGTGTACCGTGCAGTACCCGCCTTGGGCACCGGTCGGAGCAGACTCACAATATGCTTTACTTATAATTCCTAATCTCCGTTGAGTAAGTCCAAATAAAATGCTGAAATAATACAATAATGAATCAGTCGCTACCGAGTGGGACGGTCGCGTCGCCTTCTCTCCAAACCTGTACGTGTAATCCAATGAAATGGAAAACAGGATGCACGCGGTGACAACGTCACACTCTTAACATTTTTTCGATATGATATGAAGCGTTTTATGCAAATTCGAACACTTAAAATACCGCAACGTATCGAGTGATACCCGAACATGAACCTGCCTCAAGCGCCGCTGGACAAACTAGTCCACAGACCCCTACCGCTACCAACCCCCAGTGGTAGCGGTTATTATTTAAAGCCAAGGGAGGTGGTGACTGCCCCTCACTTCACACGAGAACTATCGGCTGAAGCAGGACTTTACTTACCTGGCATTGCGCGCACTGAAAATAACTCTCGTTTAAAACTGGATTGATGACGAATTATTCACTCATTATGAAACAAAGCTAACTAGATTAATCATTAACATTAAAATTTGCACAGGGCGTTTTACACATTACGCATCCAGTATAGTCTGTATGCAAATTAGGTTTTGTTCAAATGGATTGATAAGTGACTCCGTGACGAACTGACAGCCACCGTCGGGCGAGACATTACCGGCCGTCGCACTCCACATTTGAATAATTATCATGTTAATTTATAGTGGACGTGGTTCAGTGGTGTCGCCACACCGGCGAGTAGGGTGGGACTTTCGTTTAGGGATTCTGAAAATACAATAAAAGGCTTCTTAAGGAAATAAATTTGTTTACAGCAGGAATTAATGTCACGTCGATACTCTTCCTGACGTCCGGAAGAGAGATAACACATGCTCTACGCATCGCGGCGTAAATCATTATGTACCTTGTGTCGTAATGCCGACCTCGTTCGATAAAAACTTTTCCTCATGCATTACGACCTCACTGTGAGGATGACTTGTTGCAGAAAAAACAGCATTATTATGTAAATTGAGCCTTTTTTCGCGCACCGTAGTGTAGTGTTCATAGTCGTGAAACCAAGAACCCACCATTAAAAAACAAAGTTCTATTGTTTCATTTCCAAATCCGAATGATTCTGAGCACATTGTTATTGTAACGCGTGAAGTGAAAGTTGTGTACATATTTTTTTAAGTGTCATTTGTTATTATTTAAAATTCATGTTGACGGACAAGTCTATTCTGTTAACAATGTCATTAGTTGCTGTGATCACTCGTGAGCCTATTACCCGCTATGTAAACATTGAGGCACGACACCGCTGGCTCACGAGCGCTATAATATTCTGAATCACCATGAAAGTTTTGCCGCCAGCAAGACAATGTGGTTTTGGAGCGTAGTTCTGAATCATACCGAATCGGCGGATACGGCGCCCATGCTATATATAGAATCACTCGCCTCGGCGGAGCCGCGACTCCTGCCTTTAGCGTCTTAACGTCCCTCGTCTGAGAATAATGGTCGTAAAACTGCATCGATCTTCGGCCCGCTGTCTGCGTGGGCGGTAAAATGCAGCGCTCCTCGCCTCGACCCGCCGCGACACCTCACTGGCGACTATGCACTAGACGCAGACTATAAGCTGGAACACAGATGCTTGTGTTCCGAATGCAGGTCTAGTGGTCTAACAGGTAACACGCCTGGTGTACTCGGACCACTATCTTTTTTATTTGCCATTGAAGGGCAGCATTCACCGTACCCGAAAAAACAAGAGTATTGTTTTTAAATTTCGTTTGAATCTGGGAAAAGCGGTATTTTTACCCGTCATTTTCACATATCGTTTGCATGGTGCACATCGCGGGAGCAAGCTCTGTTGGGATACGATTCTCTAATCGATATCGCCTTGTACAAAAATGGTACCCTCACGTTGTATCGGCATCAAATCGGCACTGACGCGAGCTTTTGGATATTTCTACATTTTACTTTGTCGTGATCTTTGGGGTGGAGAACCATTCATGCTCTATGTAATGTAATATTAAACGGGCTCCGGTCACTGTATTACTTACTGTAAACGTTTGCGAGCTCATCTACCCACCTCCACACTTAATATCATTAAATAAGAACATCAAACAATATTCATGAAAAATAATTGTAATTGGGCCCAAATAATGTCTTTTATTTCAATACCAAACATATTATACCCTGAAAAGACAGTTCGTTGACATTTAAAAGTTGATAGCTTGACCCTTGACTGAAGATATACCCTACAGATTACCATGTCCGCTATAGGCGCCCATGATAAAACGACCATAAATAACTATAACGTCTATTCGGTCGAGATTGTTTACGTAAACACGCCGTGTTATATTCTTTACGTTTGTGTGGGATTTATTTATAGAACTTATATTGGCCCGTCGAAGTGTTAATGCAGACGGTGTGAACTGTAAATGCGATCGGAATACGCAACTATGTAGGGATTATTGAAAAATATACATTTCACGTCAAGTAAAAGAATAAAGAAGCTTTCGTTCTTTCCGTCAGGAGGAAATCGCCCTACTTCCTGCTAGGTGTTGGTTGTGGTCGGTCGAGCATGCCGAGATTGATACCTAATAAAAGTGGTTGAAATACTAGAATAGATAGAATTTAATCCAGGCAGCTGAGGGCAAGGTGTGAATGTCACCCTTATAAAACACCCCTATAGATCAGCACAATGACAGAAAATGCTCACACGGCATCGCCAACATTTACCCCCAACACTCTGCTCTTTAGTAAGATGCGTGCAGAATAGCTTACACATATTCTTGCCTCTCCCTCGCTGTTGTTTAAATCGGCACATAGAGAGGATCGAAAACACTTAAATGGCCAGGATTTGGGCGAGGTCCCTGTCCTGACATTCAGGACGATGGCTATGGATTATAATTGAGATTTCAATTTCATAGCACGACGAGATAATGTTAGTAATTGTGAACAGGCAGCCAATATTACATGAATAACTTGATTTTTGGATACACTTTGTGTTCAGCCCGAAATCTGTGACTTCTAGTATCAAAAAACAGTTGAAACTTCAATAAAAATGAATGATTCTTACAGACAAAATAGTAATTACATTTGCAAATAATTCCATGTTGAGTCATGTTCCAGAAACGAGTATTATGTGTCGGTCGATACTCGCTTGGATCTGAGATTTAGGTTTAATGTTCACGTTATTGTACCGGCACTGGACTAGATTCTACAATACTGGTTCTAGTTCAGATTCAGTTCATGCAGTTGTAAATAACAAAACATCTTCTCGAGACGTAGGCGTAATTAGAATTAATTTTTAACTCGTATTTATTCGTTTCAATTTATTATTTCTGGCAATTATTTATTTATGCAAATAACAAAGTCGAGGGATTAAGATGTAAAAGTGAGATTAAGGCTAAATCTGTACACCAAACATACCACAAACAAACATAGTCTTTTGTCTACATAACTCTAAGGTACTTTTTTTTTTCAAAACAGTAAGAAATGTTTACACTTAAAAAGATAAAAAAAAGTAATATTATTTCGGTTGCACACCTTAGACGAATAAATATTCAACAATTAAAATTGTTCAAATTAGAAATAAATTATAGAATCAAATTTGAACATAAAAAAAATTAAATGAATATTAATTTTATAAAATGACATATTGCACACAATTTAAAAGACAAATTCACAAAATTCTATGGCTATTTCATGGAAACGTGTATGACTAAGGCTAACTTGTAAGATTAACTGACTAAGGCTTTTTGTGAAGCAACCTCCATGTTTCCAAATGAGAGAATCTAATTTAATTTTATCCGCAATAATTCTCATCACAATCATGCTATTTGAGCTTCCCCTGATGCGACGCATAAGAGAGGCTGCATTTTTACGAAGTATAGCTTCAAAAGAACGTACTTAGTCTGGCCATAAATACTTACAATTAAAAATAAACAAAATATTAGATTTGAATTTGGAATCTGTGTGTTTTTATATGATTGCTCATTGAGTTTTCTCATTTTGGCGCCAATACATTGTACAATATTTTGCGATATTAAAATGGAGTGGGGTGATAAAGAGAACCGAATCGCTGTGATTGCATTACACAAAGTAGGTATGGAGCCAAATGCAATTTTTAAAACTCTCCATACGCTTGGTATTAGTAAAATGTTTGTGTACCGGGCTATTAATAGGTGCAATGAGACCTCCTCTGTTTGTGACAGAAAAAGATCTGGCCGTCCACGTAGTGTTCGTACGAAAAAGGTGGTCAAAGCAGTAAGGAAAAGAATTCGAAGAAATCCTGTCCGAAAGCAAAAGATTTTATCTCGGGAGATCAAGATAGCACCTAGAACCATGTCGCGTATTTTAAAAGATGACTTAGGACTTGCAGCCTATAAGAGACGTACTGGTCATTTCTTAACTGATAATTTAAAAGAGAATAGGGTGGTAAAATCGAAACAACTACTGAAGCGGTACGCAAAGAGAGGTCATAGAAAAATTTTGTTTACGGATTAGAAAATTTTTACAATTGAGCAACATTTTAACAAACAAAATGACCGTATTTATGCTCAAAGCTCTAAGGAAGCTTCCCAATTAGTCGACAGAGTGCAACATGGGCACTATCCGACTTCAGTGATGGTTTGGTGGGGTATTAGCTATGAAGGAGTGACTGAGCCATACTTTTGTAAAAAAGGTATCAAAACATCGGCACAAGTGTATCAAGATACCATCCTTGAGAAGGTAGTGAAGCCCCTTAACAACACCATGTTCAATAATCAAGAATGGTCCTTCCAGCAAGACTCGGCGCCAGGTCATAAAGCTCTGTCTACGCAGTCTTGGTTGGAAACGAACGTTTCGGACTTCATCAGAGCTAAAGACTCTGATGAAGTCCGAAACAACAACAGTTTTCTGCCACGCACAGTAAATCTCTGGAATTCGTTGCCATCAGCGGTCTTCCCCAACAACTGCGACATTGGGTTATTCAAGAAAAGAGCATATTCTTACATGAAAGGTAGGCAACGCACTGGCGTAAACGCTGGTGACCGTGGGCGGCGGTGAATCACTTACCATCAGGTGACCCGTCTTGCTCGTTTGCCACTTAGCTGTTATAAAAAAAAAAAAACTTCGAATAAACTTTTTATACTTTAAATTGTTTTATATTTATGTATTAAACTAACACACTGTAAAAGTAATAAATGTTATTTGCAATAGAATTTTTTTTTCCTTTGTCTCAGTATTTATGGCAAGACTAGGTATTTTCGTCAGTAAACATCGCCGATGCGCTACAGTACATTGAAAACTGAAATTACCGTCAGCGCTGCGTGCGAATCTGCGAGTAAACGTGTTGTTACACTTGACAGTCAACGTCCTTCACTCCCTGTCAACATCGGTCTACCGAGCAATATCGCCTGCTCGGTGGAAGATCTTCCCTCCGTCGTTAAACCTTCTACACGCAGAAGGTTTTCCGGGGAGTAGGAATGCCTTTCAGATAAGTTAAAGAAAATTCCCAGCACTCGCTGCCAAATTATCTTCTAAAATGTTGGAATTGCGTTTGTATACACATGTGATCGAGAAAATTATGTATTGAAGTGGGAAGATTCCGGGAAGAGATTGGGTTCAAAGAAGCGTTGATAGCGCCGACTCGCCGCCGAACGGAAGCGAGTAGGGTATCTATAACTGCGGTTATTCGGTGAACTTCGATTAAATCAAAGAGAACCATTAGTACTGATATGTAGATAGATGTGATTGGCTTTTCGTTTATTAGTATTTTATAGGCACATTCATTTTGGTGGCATTTTTATAGGTTCGCTTAGCCTTAGCTATTACCAGAGTTTGCTTTATTTATATTTGTAATGATTTTTTTATTTAATTTATATACTTTGTTTCCTGTGAACTCGTTTTAACGTACCAAGCCAGTTTATAGTATCGTATTTTGGAAGTTTTATAAGATGATTTTAGCCTGGTATATGTTTTTTAAGATTATTTCATACTTACCCTCATTTACCGATTTTTTAAATAAAATAATTAATTTTAGACATGTACTTATTCCTCCTAGACTGAATCGGTGATCCAGTAGCTAGAGCCCCTGACTGTTCCGCCGCGCCGAGGGTCGTGGGTTCGATTCCCACATGGGGCAAGAATTCGTGTGATGAACCGGTCTATTGGCTCTTTTTCTGAGTGTTTACTATCTATATTTGTATATATTTAAACGTATAGAGGTATGCTTAATTTTTTAAGAGTTATTTACAGATGATTACCTATCATCAGGTGAGTCGTATACTCGTATTTCTTATACATCACTTTTCCATAGACCGGAACCGTAAATGTTTTAGAAAGATTAACTATTTGTGATTGGGTTTTAGTTAGGTTAGGGATTAGGGTATGTAAAATTAACTGCACTTAATCCCTTAGTCCGTTCTTTTAATATTGCACCATCCGCTGCTGGGGGCTCGTCCCAACTTCCTAGAACCCCTGCGTTCATTCACAGTGCGACTCCAGATATCATTACTGCCACTTGTCCGATAGTATATGGTATAGAACTCAGTAGTGGTTTATCTATGCTCTTTTTTTCGAAAACTGCGCGAACGGAGGAATATGAAATTTTCCACACTTACAGAAAGTATAGAGAAGAAGTGCACAATTAAAGACATTAAATCAATAAAGAAAACATACCATGTATTTGACACAACACATACATAAAAATATACTTTGTTTACTGTCAATTGGGAAACTTTTGTTATTGTTTAAAGTCTGTGGTCGAATTGAAAATAGATTAATATTGTTTGTCATTAATATGATTGATCTTTAGTGCAGTTTTGGCGAATACTGTGATATTATCGAAATATAATAGTGTTTGACAATAGAACCATAATAATGCTTAAACTTATAATTTCAATTAATTATAGTCAAAGGCCCCGCAGTAGTCGAGATTCGCGATTTTGACTAGTTTTGATAGTTTGATTTTATTATATGATGTTATAAGGAATAACGCGGCAGGCGTTCTTGCGTACAATATAACAACTACATTCTTTAGAGTTAGTTCAAAAAAGATCAACCGCCTCACGGTATAATAGTTCATGAGTACACCGGGTGGTTCGACAATGAAAGCAGACTCCCAGACTTTTTTGTTTGAGTTCACTTTACCTCCAATACCATGGTGTCGCGTACGACATCTTTCAGATCCAGTAATTGAGTAAGAAATATTAAGGGCTTTAATATCGTTACTATACACGATCACTTTTTAGATTTGAGTTTTCCATTGTTGGTGTGACTATTGGTAACGATACGAATTTTAATGTAAACAGCTCGCCAAATGGAACTCTGTTAAATATTGCCTTATAATTTTCCTGTTGACAGCTCACGCCACAGGGTTATCCAAAAACTGTTTTTATGCTCATGTCTAAACGGCCTTATAACTAGCCAAGCTTGAGCGCATAATAATAAAAAGTTCAGCCCTTAGATTAATATGCTATACATGTTGCCATTAACAAAGGCGTCTGTCTAGAGAGCACGTTGAGACCGGACAGGTACAGACTGGTGTATAGTAATTCGGTACATAAAAAAATCAAATTTGAAGACACGAGGAGGTGCACACGTTCCCGGAGATAATCACGGTTTCCAGACCGAGTTCGGATTACTTATATGGTTCAGCTCATGCGTTTGTCCGGAGCTAACTCTTTGATCTCATGCGCCGTGTTGACAGCTTCAATTACATGTGTGCGTTCGAATCGCTACACGTGAACAGTGAATAATACGCTTGGTGCGACACCTTGCGTCGAAGTCTGAAGTAGCGTGGTAAATCCACGCGCTTGTTAATTGAGGTCATCAGCGCAAAAGTGGCCCCAGCTTACAATAGTTAGTATGGAGGCAATTGAATTTTCATGAATTTGAATTTGAGTAGGCAAAAAAACAGTACGCGCAAAAATAATGTTTACCAAACTATCTGTTATCTATGGGTGAAACTATGAGTAGGCCGATTTTGCATCAAAATATATTATATTTTAAATAAATTCCAATATACGTCATAATATAAGCTTGAATATAAAAAAATGTGGGCTAGGCCACTTTTGCGCTGATGGCCTCAATTATACATTGGGTATTCGACCGTAGGTACGCCTCTCTCAATTAATTAAAGATCTGTTGTGAATTTTCAGCATCGTTTTCACATGTTATTATAAGTAAGAGCAGTTATAATATACCGTTGCACAATATCAGAGCGCCGAGCCGAGTCGCATCGTCAGAACACGAAATTAGTTTGCAGGTGGTCAGTTCTTGAAATAATACATAACCTTAACCATCCGAATTGGCAATGCACTGTACAAGCAAACATTTATTAAGAAAATACTTCAATATTAACTAAATTACTTACATATGCTACCTACATAATGTGAATGTTGAAAGGTTAGAGCAAGTCCAGAATGGCGTAATGACCTGCTGTATTTTTGTTAATTCACTGGAGTAATACTGTGTAAATCTCATCTCAAATATCAACAAATTGCACTTATTGAATTAATAAATTATTTTGTGTCGAACATTAATTTAATACTATTACAATCATTTGTGAAGGAACACAAGTAAACAATATTTCAACAACAACATATTGTTGTGTTCAAAAGAGTTTCTGGTTTTTATTTGCCTACTCTTTAAGAATTTTGTAGATAAATACCTCCAAGTACGCCTCGGAACTTGCGTAATTCGGGACTAGTGGTTTTGTCACGTTGTGGCCCACTCATAGTGGCACACTCTTGCCCTGAGTTTGTTTGTTAGTACTCCAAATGTTAGTAAACACATCATAAGGTACACGTCAGTTGTTGGGCTACAAATAGTATTTCACCCGTCCTCCCTCTGTCCTTATGCACGAATAGCGTCAGATAATTCATTTGTGAACCCATAAAGATATCTATAAATAAATCCTCCACGAGCTATTCAGAACATAATGAAATTCGAAGACACAGCTATCTATGGGTTTCGGAATGTAAGCCCAAGTTCACTTTTATGGTTATCCATTGTGGTCGGCGTATGGCTACGGTCTATGGCGACCTCGACACAAAGGCCGAGACTTTTCGGGACGTTGCTTTAAGCACATTATTTGAATGAAAGACGGTTGAAGTGCGAGAACGAAAAAAACTGCTGTAGGTAATTTACGGACTTCATATGCTAATGGTGAATAGTGATTACCCCGAGGAATAGAGGCGTGATGGCCTCGTGTCGAGGGTTGATCCGGGATCAAGTACAAACTATGTACCTTAGGACAGAAATATTGTGTAGATAATAAAAATATGCGCAATCATTAGTGATTGCTTCGAATATGTAATATTGGACTATGGTCTCACCAGATAGTAAGTTAGTATATTATGTATCCGTTTATAGTTAAGACCAAGCGGGGCCTGAATTTTTCTATTTGTTGATATACCGCGCATGCAATGGCGGAATTCCAAACAAAAAATTCACAAACTTGTTTTTTTACGGGAAATGAAAAATACAAACATTGTAAAGTGCTCCGATGTTTACAAACGAATTTGTGGACAATACCTGCCGCGGCTGCGCGCAGCACAAGTCTGTAATCCTCTCATAATAAACAAGGGCGCGTTTTTTCTTTAAGTCAAATCATGAATAATTCGGTAAATTTCGCCAGTTTTTACCGGCTTATTGTCCCGTCGAACAGCTGCTGTGTGCCGATCGAACTTATGTACCTACTTCTCGATCACATTTTAACGAGGCCTAATACACGGGGCGACCGGTTCCGACTCACCCCGCACCCCGACCCCGCCTCACACCCCTGCTCTTCGGCTGCCCCTATGTACGAGTATAACTACAGACGAACATTCTTTCGATTTCCTTAAGAAATTCATTGAATCAAAAGTTCTGCTGCACTTATTTGGTGCTGTCAAGGCGTTTAAGTAAATCTTGAACCAATAATTTGGTAATAATTGAAATTCGATTTGTATTGTCCCTACTTGGTTTAATGGCTGTTGAAATATATTTTTATATGAAAACAGTCGTAGTATACTATATAACTAAATGTTAAGTTTACTCTATAAAATGCTGCTCTCTCTATTATTTGCTAAATTATTCACGACTAGAAATTGAGTGAATCCATGTTCTTCATTTAGAAAGACGAAACATATCAACTTGAATTTTTTGATTTTCATTTCAGCCGTTGTAACTATACTGAGACCTTAGAACTTATATCTCAAGGTGGGTGGCGCAGCATTTACGTTGTAGATGTCTACGGGCTCCAGTGACCACTTAACACCAGGTGGGCTTGTCCACCCATCAAAGCAATAAAAAAACTAAAAAAACTCGAGCTTAACCACTTCTGGGTCGGTCTAACTGTTTCTAATAGTCCTTTTAGTAAACGCGAAGTAACATATGAATTACACAGTTACATTACATACAGTGGTTTGCATTGACTTCAGCCACGGTCGAGGAAACCACGTTCCGTGTTGCGTAGGCCCTAGGCTATTGAACAGGGTAAGGTTCACGTGTCAATACCGGGTAGTGCCGTAATGATCGGGTGGAGTTGATGTATCGTGAGCAGTGAGGGTGCAGCATGCGGGAGGGGCGCGGAGGGCGAATCCCGCGCGGAGGCTGCGCGACCTCAGTCGAGCGCCGCCGCTCCGCCATGTTCCACTGCATCGTGCAGCCGCGGCATGACTGGGGACCGCCAGACTTCGCCAATGCCTTCCCCGGTACGTGAACACTCACCACGACTTTGTGTCGTCAAACAAACAAACAAGCACGCCGTCTGCCATCGCTCCATCCGACTGACGCGTCACGTGACGCGGGACTACCGTTATGATCTATTAATGTCGACAAAAAAACTCGACGCAAAATGCCAATATCTAATTATAGGCACGGACACGCGAGTAAATAAAGATGCGTCTGTGTTGAAGCTCGTCGCGGGTACCGCGCGCGTAGAATGTTGTTGTTGTTGTTGTGGTAGTGTCGCGGCGCCGTGTGGACCGTGTGGTCGGTCTCCGCAGTCGAGCGCGGTGCAACGGTGCAGAGGGCGGCGCGCAGGCCTGTGTGCGTCGTGCACTACACCGCGCCCCGGAGATCATTATCCATATTGAGCATTCAGACATTTCGCTCACAACACACTATAAACATAAAGTGTAGAACACAGTCATTAGTTGGTCCCCTCCGGCCGGCGCTCCCCCAACCTTTCATCCTTCGACATTGAAATCCACTTTCCCCTATGACTGCGATGACGAATCACGCTTTTATATCGATTTCGTTCTCACACATGTCGCATGCAATGACCCGTTCGTTGGTTCGTCGAGAGCGTCAAAACAAAACGAAACTCCCGGGAGTTATTATCGTATTATAAATGATCAGTGGTCGTCGTCGTCGCGGCGTCGGTCCGGTGTGGTCGAGTCGGGGGTGCAGAGCCGCCGGGGACCTGCCTGCGATCTCGTGCGTTCAACTTCCGCTATCTGAACTTAAACTTTAATTTGTTCACGATTGACCGAGACAAAGAACATGTTTAGACCGTCGTGATTCAGTGCGATACTACCTAATCATCGTAACTGCTCTTCTTTTTATTGCTTAGAGGGATGCACGAGCTCACAGCCTACCTGTGTTAAGTGGTTGCCGGAGCCCATAGACATCTACAACGTAAATTTCACCAGCCACCTTGAGATACGAGTTTTAAGGTCTCAGTACCTATAGTTACAACGGCTAAAATGTAATAATATACAGTGTCTTGACTTTGGTGGTCTCATACCCGCCGGACCCGCGATCATTCTTTTCAGACCTCGCTTGTTTCGGACTCACCGGCTACTTCGCAAATTGATTAATGATACTATTAGATTAATTTTTTTCGTTTGAACCAACGGCTTAAATTATTTTTATTGTTATTTTGTAAATTCTATAAATTCTTTTGATAACTGTAAATAAAACGGAATGCTTCTGTTTGATTTTTATTGTATGTACGCTGGAGTACATGTATATTACGTACATCTACCGTGATCTTGCGTTACTAGTATTATTTAAGAATAATATTTCTGAACATTATTATTGTATGTATGGGCTATGATAAAGCTGAAGATCGGATCCTCTCAGGAACCGATCGATAATATATCCATGGTTCTTGGAATCGCTGCATCCGTATACAATACTGTTCAAGAGAATACAATTTTTGTCCACACACCGTCGTATTGTCCACGTTGTTTCTGAAACGCTAAGAGCCCTGTCTCATTTAACGCGGTTTGTAAAGACTCTTCAGCAGTAGTCATCTGGTTGGCTGAGCTCCAGGCATTATTCACCGACATCATGTGCACGTGTGACAGTATCATATAACTAAGTATATTTTTTCAGAATATTTCATAGGTGAAAGCTCGTGATAAGATAAACACCTTAAAACTAGAAGTACACTTGTTACTGGGTAGTTAAAAAGTGTTCCTAGTGTAAATGACCAACGTATGTAAATATCGATGGTCAATTTATTGATATTTGTAAATTTCAATAAAATTTAAACACGTAATTCCTTAATCATCATATGAAAATTCAATTCTGATTGACCTAATTCAAATGTACGATTACAAACATTTACAAAATAATTAAATTCTAATAATAAATAACATGTTTTATCGCGCTAAGCGATTATGTTAGAGTATTAATATTAATTAATGAACATAATACAGTGCAAAATAAATAAAGTAGGTACGTGAGTCACAGCCGAAGCGCGTCGCGTCCCGTCGCCTGCAACGACGCGCTGCAGACGGTTCACAACACGCTAACGACAATCTTGACTTGTGCTACCTTACTACAATATATTTGACGATAAGCTAACGTTCTTGTATACGGGAAATACTATCTCGCACGTGTGTGTCTTATTCAGTCCGCCTTAATCAGCTATGGTTTTTATGGGTCGTCACATACGTACAGTACTGCCCTTATGTATCTTGGTAATTTACATTAGGTAATCGGTAGGGATTTCTATCTGCGTACGGTGAAGTAGGTGCAAATGTTCAGTTGTAATTTCTTAGCTGTTAGATTTGCCGACCGAGAGGGCTGGTGGTCGTGGCGCCGACGACCGTCGGTCCGGCGTCCCGAGGGGGAGGGTGATGGGAGAGATGTGCTCCGCACTAAACGCTTCACTCTCCCCCCTTTGCCTTTTCATGAGTTCTGTCTCATGCGAGGTTTGGATGCTGGTTGTCAAGCGACAAGAGCTTTTAGTCGGTTCAACTCCGACATGCCCCGCCCTCCATCCCCAGTGCAGGGCGGAAGTCCGGTGATTTCCTCCTGACAAAAAATAATAAAAAAGCTGTTAGATTACAATGTTTATGATTTTTTCTTTATGATTACAGATATAAAGTCACAACTAGTGGAGCACACTCGCGTGCTAGAGGCTCGCGCGGAGGCGACGGCGGGCGTGGCTGGGGAACTCCACGAGTACTGCCGGAGACGCGCCGACCTGGAACACGAGTACGCGAGGGCACTCGACAAGCTCGCCCGCGCCGCGCACCAGCGACACGAGGGACAGAAACACAAGTACGTATCTCCTTCTGTAACTTCTTTCGGACTGTGCACAGTCTTCTTATCAAACCAGGGTAAGTCATCAATTCAAATCAGTTAAATAAAAACACCTCCTCCTTCTTGCGTCGATAATCCTCAGTGCTGAGGGTCGTAGCCTCCTCTAAAAACTTTCTCCTGTATTATCCTGCGCCATTCCTGCCTATCCTCGGCTGTGTGGATAGCAACGTGGACTGAAGTATTGAGAGTGGAGCGTATCTGGTCCGACCAGCCCATTGGACTTCTGCCTCTGGGTCTTCTTCCGCATACCTTGCTTGTTACCAGCAGCTTTTCGAGCAGATTTTCACCTCTCTCTTTGGCGATATGCTCAAAGAATTCGAAACTCCTCCGCGCGCATATAGTAATGAGGCGCATTGGAATCTTGAGTAAGAATGGATTCGTTGGTTCTGTGTTTTGTCCAACGAGTCTCGAGCATTTTCCTATAGCACCACATTTCAAACGCGTCGATGCGTTGGCGGTCGGCTTTCTTGAGGGTCCAAGTCTCTGCGCCGTAGAGAAAAATGGAGAAGACGAGGGAGGTGATGAGCTGCATTTTGGTATTCCTCGAAATGCTAAAAACACCTACCATTATATACATATGCGACTCTTCCTGATAAATTTATTAAAATGAGACGACATTTTTTTTTTTTTTTATTGCTTAGATGGGTGGACGAGCTCACAGCCCACCTGATGTTAAGTGGTTACTGGAGCCCATAGACATCTACAACGTAGACGCGCCACCCACCTTGAGATACAAGTTCTAAAGTCTCAGTATAGTTACAACGGCTACCCCACCCTTCCAACCGAAACGCATTACTGCTTCACGGCAGAAATAAGCAGGGCGGTGGTACCTATCCGCGCGGACTCACAAGAGGTCCTACCACCAGTAATTACGCAAATTATAATTTTGCGGGTTTGATTTTTATTACACGATGTTATTCCTTCACCGTGGAAGTCAATCGTGAACATTTGTTGAGTACATATTTCATTAGAAAAATTGGTACCCGCCTGCGGGATTCGAACACCGGTGCATCGCTTCAACACGAATGCACCGGACGTCTTATCCTTTAGGCCACGACGACT